>CM047810.1:111287985-111588530 GCA_026214975.1 Gentiana macrophylla | reverse complement strand
AAGGACTCGGTTGTGGCTCAAACCATATTGGCATCAACTCAACAAACATTGAATGCTTACATCAAAAGCTTTGATTAATAAAGATGATGTCAATAAGGGGGAAAGTTTGGACATCTTAAAAGTCCATGCAATTTGAAATACCACAAGCTCTCACAAATGTTGATGATAAGTTGAGTGGTAGAAGAAAAGCAAGAGGAGATTTTCTTGATGATGAGATGAAACTAATTGTTAAATACTCGGAACCAATGACAAAAGAGTTGAGTGCGGATTCTCGTCTCTATAATTTGTTCAAAGATTTACCAGAGAGAGAAGGAGTATCAAAAGAAGAATCTCTTGAAACTTTTCTACACATGCAAAAGATACTTGTGTACTATTGGAATAAATCGAAGAAATGGGAAGCGGATGGTACCTTAGATAAAGTTTCGAGAAAAGTTGAAAAGATTTGAACACGAATTTATTCAAACTCTACTCGAAACGGCCACCAATGAAAGACTAAGGACATCGGTTTTCACATTTACAACTCTATTCAAAAGCAAATTCTTCAAGAAAAACAATTTATCTCGATCCATGGAACATTTGGGCAAGCATTCATGGAATTGAACAATCGGCCATGAATGAGTAAATGAGAATTGTTCTGAGAAACTATGATAATCAACCAGGACATTAAATTCGGTTGTTTTACTTATGTTGTATTTTAATCTTGTAACTCGGCTATCAAATAAAGTTTGATTTCTCGATTCATGGTGTTATTTATTATGTTTTGTCTTTTATCTTTTGCATTGCTTTTAAGGAGGTATTGACATCATCAAAAAGGGAAATTGTTGGAAATAAAATTTATGTTTTGATGATGATTCATCACTTAGTTTATTAATTGTTCTTAACCCCATTGATGAAGTGTCATAACTATTTGTTATAGTGCAAAGCAAAAGATGTCTAGATACCAATGTATAGGATTTATTAAAGTCGATAGTTGTATAAATTAAATCGCATACAAGCAACCTAATTGTTCTTGACCAAAAGCGAGAAATGGAGAAAGCCCGACATTTTGACTAGTTGAGACCCTATGAAAATCGACAACGAGCGCGGATCTATAGAAGATTGAAGAAGATAAGTTCGCTGAGAGTTATAGACTCGGTTGGCTTATCTAGAAGATGGAAGAACTGAGGGACACAGACTCAGTTATTGAAGAATGAAGAACTGAGGGTTCAAACTCAGTTATGAAGATTAAAGTCGAGATCAGAAAGTTGGATTTCGAGCAAGATTGTGATGACTGAATCGACTTTATGGATCTTGTATGAAGACCTAAGAATCATAAGGACAATGAATTCTTAGATGATAAATGCATCATGGTGTACTCGATTAAGTCAATTGTAATCGATAAAAGCGAGTCACTGATATTTGAAGAAGAATAAAATCTCATTTAATGCTCCAAGTCAAGAAAAAACGACAACTAATAAACTCAGCGTAAAACTGATAAAGAAACTCAGTTTTACAAGTTAATCATCCAACAAGCTGAAAGTACAATCGAACGTTGTAAAGTAAGAAATCTCATTGGATGAGTCACTGACAAAGCAGGAACAGTCAGAAAATATAGCCGTTACAAAGCAGGATGAATGTTGAATAAACCCCTATAAATAGATTACCTCTACAACATCAAAGAAGTGTGTGTGGAAAGCAGGGCATGTGATAACAAGCAAGAAAATTAAAAAGAAATTCATCTAGTCAAGAAAAATCAAATTAAGGGAGAAAGCCAAATTCAAAAAGAATACCTGCTAAATACTTAATTGCAAGATCAAGAAAATTTCTTCAAAGTGTTCAAGCATTTTCAGACAGATTCAAGATCTGACATTTGAAGAAATACAGAGCCGTGCTTAAATTAATTATCCAGAAGAAAAGCTCAAATCACAGTTGAATCATAGTCATTGATTCAAGGTCTCAACTTTGATTTTATCAAAGGTCTAGACTGTGAAACACCAAGAAGGTGTGAAGGGCAGGTTGAGTGCGATCGGGAAGAGCTGTGTTTGTGATGAAATGGTGAAGAGAGGCAACTCTACCCTCCAAGGACCGAGTGGTTCAAACAATTGAAGAGCGACAATCCTACTGTTCTACAAGTGTTTAGATAGTGAAGCTGTGGATTAGCCAAGGACTATCAGCTTTAGGACTTTTTGTAACAGGCCATCTCAAAGAAGTTCTAGTGGAATTTCCTCCTCATCACAAGAGGAAGAGAGGGCGTCATGGGATTACACCACCTGGAACCTCTATAATTCTTGTCTATTTACTTTATGCATTCATTTATTTCCTTATATTGGTTTTCATATCGAAATAATAGTTACTAGTTGTTAAAGGCTAATTGTTATCCGCTGCCAGTTAACGAGACTAAATATAAGTCAGTAATAACTTATATTCAGTTAAGCTAACTGAACTCCGCACAAGTTAAAGGGATAGGAACAAAATTGAAGATCAGTTTAAGTTTCAGAGAAACTCAGTTCCTGGGACTTTTCCAGTTCAGGATTAGTTTTTGGTGACAAGTTTATTCACCCCCCCCCCCCCCTCTAAACTTGTGTTAGCCTTTCCAAGGGACCAACAACTAGGGATGTCAATTTTGATCCAACCCGGTGGATATCCACCCTACCCAACCCGTTAGGGTAGGGTATTTTTAAGGGTAGGGTAGGGTATGGATTTGATTTTTCAAAACCCGCCATAGGTAGGGTAAGGTATGGATATCTATTTTCTACCCGGCGTATTACCCACCCGACCCACCATATGATATATTAACTTAAACTTTATATGTGTTTATTTATATATACATACATATAAATAACTCAGCATTCCATCTAAAAATCACAGAGAAGCAAACAATTCTCTTTTGATTATTAGATGATGATTGAACTCATCAATTAAGAAAATCAAATGATGGTGAATATACACTTTAATAGTTTAATATCACATTAAGATAATGTTGTTGATGGTCGGAGAAGTTCACCACTTTTGTTAGTTGTCAAAAGATGAAGTGATCGTATTTTAGCCTGAGTTAAACCATAATTTAAATGATGATGTTTTTTTTTCGAAATCTGTTAACTTCTATTTTCTTGAATTATAGAAAATAAACAAGATCAAGTACTCGTTATTACAAGCAATTGTCAGACATATATTTACTATGTCCGTGACTACTATGGATTGTGAATCAACTTTAATAATAAAAAACATTTTGAACAAACAAAACTCTAGTATAAGTGTTTTGAACGTAATTTCGTAGTGTATGTAGTAAAAAATTATTAAAAAATGGCGTAAGGAAGCGATTTTATGGCACCGATAGAGTCAATTTCATTTTTGTGAATGAAATCAAATATCCATGGATATCCATAAATCCATGGATATCCGCGTAGGGTATGGATTTAAAAATGTCTACCCGGACGGGTAAAGGGTAGGATATGGGTATCAAAAATGTATGATGGGTAGGGTATGAATCTTTTGAAACCCGTACCCACCCGTGCCCATTACCATCCCTATTCAACACCACATACACACCTTCATAATCTACAAAATCATATACACCACAAACACAATCATTTACATGCAATTCAATGGTATTAGCTTAATTTACATTCACATACCGATATGGAGAGCTACGCGACGTGTGACCCCACAAAGATCCCGGATTCCATCTTACAACCAAGCAGGGCCTTTGAGACCTCGTACCTCTCCAGTCACGAGGCGAGAAAGCATAGAGTTCCTTCAAGTGGACCATGATTGAGTAGGCGTCCATAGACTCATGCTGTTTCTGTAGTTCAGGTGTCATAGAAGCAAGTATGATACATGTAGCATCGATCTTGTCGAAACGATGCTTGTTATACTTCTCGACAAAGATCCAGCACGAGAACACTCAGCGGGCTTTTCCGGTAGGGCCTCGTCCAAGGCATAGCCAATCTTCTCGTACCTCAAAACGATTTTGAGGTTTCTTTCCCAATCGAGAAAATTAGTTTTGTCAAGCTTGTTTTCGATGATAAGCGAAGGTTCAATTTGTTTGACATTTTCTACAACAATAAATAAAGATAGAATAAGTAAAAGCTCATGTATAAAAACCCTAAATTTGCACTTAAAATTTTATAAGGTTTTACTCCCACTAGCCAACTATTCCTATTGGCTTTCAAAAAAAATAATTTCTTTAGTGGGCAAGATCCCATCGAACTACCTCGACCCCGAAGCTTTGGTGATGGGCGAAAATAATTAAGCAGTGTGACAACGATTTTTCGATCGTATCTTATACGACTCTTGTTGTTTGACCAGTCAACTCTTTGACAATATTTCATCTTATAACAATAGTCAAACCCTTGCCTCTAAAATCCAAACGACCCCGCTTTGGCTGGTGGCCGAGAGAATTCTTAGTCGAGTCATAACCCCAATATTCGTGAGATCTCTTTCGATCATATCTCGATAACGATGATATACCCGAGGTAGGTCATCCCCCGCTTTGGCTGGTGAGTTGGGTCCGAACAAGGGCTCTTCACCATCGTTATAATATGGAGAGGCAATTTCGACTTGATTTTTGATGTGGGAATAATTTTAAATTAATTCACTTAAATAATTTGGTTTAATTATGGTCTCATCTACTTATGTGCATATTACTACGATATCATATAAAGTAAAACATACACAACATTTCACGCACAAAATAACCGGTATGATCATGGACTTTTCCTAGGTGCGGTTTCGAATACAAACTGACGAAACCGCGGGTCACAAACTAAGGGTGTCTGCAACCGCCGATAGGATCTTTATTGCTGTACACTAATGGGTTCTTTATCTCTCTTTGGTCTTCATCTTCTTGCTCTATTCTTGTTACATAATAATCTATTTAATAAATAATTACACCCGCCGCACACGGGGTGAAGCTAACGGGAATGTTATAAATGCAAAAAAGTAAACTAGGTCACGTTTTTCATAACGGCCTAGGACAATTTTTCAAAAACCAACATAAAGAAAACATTCCCATCTATCCTATTGGTCTAGTCTATGATCAATCGGGGTCCATATAATCACATTATATCTACACATCTTATCCATACAATTTTATCTTATGAAAAAGATTAAATTCTAATGTTAACTACTTATGCGTCTTTATTTTATCACATCAAATAATTAAATAACTTTTAATTAATTATATGACTTAATTGAAAATTAAAATTAACATTTAATTTTAAATTGATTTTAATTTCAATTAAATTTGAACTATTCAAAATAAAATTAAAATTATAAAGTCTCCTATTTGTTTTCTTTCCAAAACTAATTTGGCTTTCCAAAATCAAAATTTTGGAAGTGTGGCAGCTTCTGCTTTTACAAATCAAATATTTGAAAAAGGCTGAGCGCTTTTAAAAATCAAATATTTGAAAGGGCTGGCCTATTCCAAATCAAATATTCAGAAAGGCCAAATAATTTTGGTTTAGGCCTGGCCACTTTCCAAAATCAAAATTTTGGAAGTGGCCTAGGCCTAGGCCTTTTACAAATCAAATATTTGAAAGGGCCTAGGCCTATTCCAATCAAAATTTGGAAAGGCCAACATGCCATATGGTTTCCCAATGGCCCAAACTATTTGAACCATTGGTTGGCCATATGACACAACTAAACAAACGAGATATATATGCACAATAAATATCACAAAACGAAAAGGGTCGATCTCCCCGTTGGAAGAGGACAGCCGGCAAACGGTAGCCCTAAAGCCGCCGCCACCGCCGCAGAAAAGGGGGCCGCCGCCAGTCGGCCGAGCCCCCAATCGGTTCCCTTTTTTTGTTAACTGTCTCGTGATTTAAATCTTGCATCTATCGATTAAATACTACGTGATTAAATTATGCTTATTGCTTAAGCTCGAAGTCTGTCTCTGATACCACTGTTAGGAAATTACTAGTTTAACGCAGCGGAATTTAAAATTTTGATTTCCTTATACTAGATCGTTCTTTGTTTAATGAGATAAACACGTTAAGTAGTTTGACGGTTATACCTTAGATGATCTATAAGATCATCGCTTTGACCGTCAACGGAGAGTAGTACAGTGCACAAGCCGTCCACGCGTCCGGCCTCTATCGCTAATCCACACGAACTCCTCACCGGAATCCTCCTTGGATTGCTATTGGAAAAACTCCGGTTGCTAGACCGGCCTTTTTCCTCTCTCACAAACTCACTATAGGTTGCTCTCTATTTTACACAAAAACTATGAGCTCTTGCAATTGTGATGTCCAAAAGAGCTTGACACCCACCTCTTGTTTATAGTGTAGGTGGCACCCCATATAGTATGGAGGAGAAGAAAACTTTTTCCCAATAAAATAAGGAAAATCTTCTAGATTGATTTATCTCTTTCATTATAATTAATTTTGCCAATATCTTATATTGAATATAATTATCTTATTACCATAAATCTATTTTTCCAAAATCAATTAATATCTTATATTAATATTATGGTAATCCTATTAATTAAAGTGCACAATCCAAGTGTATCTTATACACTTAAAAGTGGCGCCCCATTAGTCAACTAATTGACTTCCGGAATATTCTTTAATTAATATAATTTGTATATAATTAATATCTTGTATTTTATTTATTCATAATAAATAAATACCACCATATTAATTTACAACCATAACCTTTATAGTCTAGAGATAAACTTTCCGTATTTGGCTATCAACTATAACCGCATTTTAATCCGACTTGATGTTCATATGTGTGTGACCCGATAGGCTTCCGAATATGTTGGCCGTAGACACAAAGTGCAATTTACTAAAATGCCCTTCACGCATAACGATCATGGGATAGCGTCTAGCAACACACCGTGACCCCCAATCATCGGAAGAGTCAAAAGCAATGACTACTACCTTTCATGTGAAGCAGTTACCGTGTAACTTACAATCCTATCGCTGAAATAATATCCATACGATCGTATCTCGAGTGTCAATACATTAACGATCGTATCTTATAATCTGGATACCATGCTCTCTCGGAATAACACATTTACTCCACTTTGCAAAGATTCTCGAGAGCTAGACATTCCTTATAAGAAGGCCATTTCGGATATTCGATCCCAATCATAGGATACGCGATTCCCGGACGACCAATCATGTATACTCCGCATGCTTCAATATCATACCCAATCACTACCGCATGATCGCCCCGTGTCTAGGGGAAATCTCAATAGTGTCAAAGCATGACAATCCACACCGTGATGCCATGATGACTCCGGTCTTAGGATAATTACACAACTGTCACATTGTGTCACACTTAATGTAAGTGGGTCAGTCTAACGTACGCATTCTCCAATACACGTCCACGTACAGTCCAAGTGTCCCTACACTTCGATAGACAAGATCTATTCATATCAAGTAAAAGATAGAAGACATCTAATACGTGCTAGTCTGATTATACTATCAATGTCCTATTTGACAATATGTAAGACTAGAGACATTTAAGTACCAAACTTGTCATAGTGAATAGAGATCTCATCAACCATAATCACTATCATGGTTTCTCTATCACAGTTTGATACTAGAGACGTTACTATATATATACAACAAATAATATGAAGACTAAACAATATATAATAACATAAGTGCTTTTATTAATCATAATAAAGTTATTAAATGAACTAAATAGACTGTAAACGACCCGACCCGGTCGGATCCGGTCCAACCCGATTGGGTTTAGGACACCTTTTCCAACAAATCCTTTGAATTCTACACCCTTTTTCTGAATCTCCTTCTGAATCCTCATCTACTCCTCATTCCAATCCTAAGTCTATTGTTGCTAATCAGCATCCTATGCAAACTAGAGCCAAGAGTGGCATCTTCAAACCTAAAACTTATTCCTATTTAGCATTTTCTTCCTCTTTACCTTATCTCTCACCTGAACCTACAAAGGTCTCAGATGCTCTCAGTGATCCTAACTGGAAGCAGGCTATGCAAGATAAGTACAATGCTCTCTTGAGGAATCACACTTGGGATTTGGTCCTCATATCACAAGCACATAATCTGGTTGATAACAGATGGGTTTTCAAGTTGAAACAAAATCCAGATGGAACAGTGAACAAACATAAAGCCAGACTAGTAGCCAAGGGTTTTTCAATCAAACTCCAGGTGTGGACTACTATGAAACTTTTAGTCCAGTTACAAGAGCCTCTACCATTAGAATAATTCTTGCTCTAGCAGTTGCCCTTGACTGGCCTATAAGACAGATAGACCTATAAGACAGATAGATATCAACAGTGCCTTTCTTAATGGCACATTGTATAAATCTGTCTTTATGCACAACCACAAGGGTTCATTGATCAGTCCAAACCAAATCATGTTTTTCACCTCAAGAAAGCTATCTATGGTTTAAAACAGGCTCATTGGGCTGGGTTTGATGAGTTGAAAAACGATTACTTACACGGGATTCACTCAATCTAAAGTGATCCTTCTTTGTTTATATTTCATCTTGGTGCTATTCACTTGTGTGTGCTTGTCTATGTAGATGATATTCTCATCACAGTAATCATTCGTGAGAAAATTTAGTAGTTCATCACCCTCAACTCCACGCTTTCCTTAAATATCTTAGAAATGCATCATTTTCTCTGGGTGCAAGCTATCAGGAATGCCTCAGGTCTGTACTTATCACAACATGTTTATGCTAAGCAGCTTCTCGACAAGTTGGGCCTGCAAAATCTTAAACCTTGTGGCACACCAATGGTAGTCTCTTCCAAGTTGCCTCCTTCTTCTGAATTGATGCAAAATCCAACCCTATATAGAAATACCATTGGTGCCTTGCAGTATTTGACTTTTACAAGGCCTGACTTGGCTTTTGCAGTAAATTCTCTTAGTCAGCATATGCAGTCTCCAATAGTGACTCATTGGCAGGCTGTTAAACATTTGTCTTTGCTTATGTTAAAGTACTTGGCTTATGGTTTGATGTTTAAACCCTCACAGCCTCTACATATTCACAGTTTCAGTGATGCAGATTGGGGGTGTGACAAAACAGATATAAGATCTATAGCATCTTATTGTATTTTTCTGGCTGGTTCCTTGGTTTCCTGGTCATCCAAGAAGCAACATGTAGTGTCTAGTCCAAAGACGTAATCGAATATCGTGCCCTGGAAAATACAAGAGACAAAAACTCGGTGGGCTCCTTAATGTTCTATCATCGATTGCATCTAAAACCAACAAAGAAAGCCTATATTGTGGTGTGATAATCTGGGAGCAGGTGCATTGGCTCATAATCCTATCATGCATTCAAGAGTTAAACATATTGAGTTGGATGTTCACTTTGTAAGGGATAAAGTGATGCAGGGCCAGATGGATGTCAAGTATGTTCCAACCTTTGAACAGGTGGCTGATGCACTTACGAAGCCTTTGAATGCAACTATGTTTACATATTTTAGAGACAAACTTAATGTTGTTTCTACCCCATTTCGTTTGAGGGGGGATGTTAGAACATGAAGGACTAGTTAATAATATTTCAGAATGTGTGTCTTTCATATGTTATGACGTGTACACCTAGCTAGGACATTTGGCAGTGTTTGAGATAGATTGTTATATTAAGAGAATCTTTTGTGTAGTATTTATGGTGTAATGGTTGGTACAATCTCATCTATGGAAATTACATTATCTTAGTTTATCTATTTTATCTAACTCTATCCTAACTGAAGTATGGAGGTTCGAATCCAGCTTTATGACCCCTCATAGCGAAAATGTTTAAAAGCAGTATGAATATACTGAATCATTAAGCCACTTAATCATCGATTTACTTCTTTCACACATTTTAAAGACGGGATGATAGAAGACTTTTTGAGAAAGTTTTTGTGTAGTCACTCCATTTTGTATGATTTAACCATACAGTGTAAGTCATGTCACATCCCGCACATCCACATAAAAAGGGTGTGGACTAGTACTTCCCGACTCTTTGGGTTGGAGCTCATACATATATACACATCTAAATATATAAATATTACAGGAATAAAGATGTGTTGGTGATGTAGCTAGCTAATTAAAGAATGAATATTTAGTACTCCCTCCGTCTCATTTTATTTGTCATATTTGATTTTTCGCACAGATTAATAAAAATGTAGTTAATGCTTTGAATTTCATTAAATGATCTAATATTTTTACATTTGTGTCATTTAAATAGTTGTTGGAGCATTTAGTGCAACACACTTTTTATTGTAAATATTGTAAAGAGGAAAGGACATTTTAAGAAATTTGACAATTAATACACAAAGTGGACACTTATTTTGGGTCAAACCAAAATAAAAACATGGACACATAAAATGGGACAGATGGAGTATAATAAATAGAAACGCAACTCAGAGATATACATTAATTCGAGCATTTAAATGTGGGAAATTCTTACCCGGGGGTGTCTTAATCATCATCATTCAGTTGGATGTGTGATATGCAAATAATGAAGAACATAAATTAGTATTAGTATTTGTCTTCTTTCGCACATATCGCACACCAACGACGCACGGACTGTATGAGAAACATGGATAAAATTTTAGTTAACATTACACAGATATGCATTGATTGGGCACACAGCTTGGGCAAAGGGGCCAAATTTCCCCTAAGAAGCTCCCCTCAATGTTTTGTGTGAAGTTGCTAAAATGTCCTTACTTGTAATTTATATTGAAAAATATTATATACGTAGTTTTCTACTTCTCTCGAATCAAAATCGGACAACGACATTTTCTTCCTTTATTTCAAGATTTTCTTTTATATTTTAATGAAACAATTTCTCAACGACATTATTCATCTCCAAAAACGAAGCAAGAAATTAGAGCGAAGGTGGGCTAATTAAAGACCTAAACTTAGATAACCAAATGGATTTGATTAAGATAACTTTATAAGTTTGTGTTGAATTAATATGTTTCTTATCATAAAAATCCTTTTTTTCCCACGCGCGCTTAGCCCTCTCACCCGGCCTTTAACTTAGATCCATCCTTCAAAACACGTTCTACGGTGTTTAAGCACCACCGTAAAAACAAGAAAAATATGAAATATAGATGATCAAAATCATATGAAATCATTTAAATATTTTTTTGAGGGATCATTTAAATATTTAAAATACTAGATTATAAAGATTTTAATACACTCTAATATTTTATTTTATTTTGACGAAATACACTCTAATATAAAGAGAGAGAAACAAACATATAAAATATTAAAAAAAAAAAGTGGCGATGAAATATGTAGAAATGCTCTTAGATATGTCCATGTCTGTTTTTAAAAATAAAAAAAATGTCCATGTCAACTGCTTGCAAGTGCACGGTCAACAAAAGGCGTTATATGTACACACGTTTTATTGTTTATTTAGCACACTCCTCGCCGAAATCGTTTTGCCGACAAAAATTATTAACCGTCATTTTCATCCTGGCTGTTGCAAATATGAAAGGGCGCAGCTAGCAAAGACCACCTTATCCCTGTCCATATCTGTCCCCAATCATTCTAACTCTGAACCGAACCCTCAACCGAAAAACGTAGTTACATGATTTTTATAAAACTCGAGTATATATGTCAGACGTAGAATTATCGGACCAACAAATATTTGCATGGAAGAAAAAAACGTGTTGAGACTCGAGAAACTTAACATACCCTCATGATCCTAACACGTTTTGCGGCCACAACTATATATTGTCTTGTAAGCCACGAACCGACTGCGTAACACTTGTGAGAAAAACTCATCAGAAAGAAAACCGATATTGCAACTAATGTCTTAAATTGGAATCCACATGTCGAATGAAAGAACTATTAAACATAAAACTTGACACGTTGCTCATAGTGAAAAGAAGCTAAGCCATTACTTAAGAACCGTAAAAGAACATCAACAACTTGCTTTTCGGGAAGGTCAATATGTTCTTCTAGAACCTACAAACCTTATTGACTTAAAAAAAAAAAGTGAACACTCGCAGCATTCTTAATAAAGATGGATTCGTGTCTGTCATAAACCGTGAGACATGACATGATTCCAATTATCCACTTCACAAAGTATCAAAAAAAGAAAGCTTATCTTGCATGTACATGTTACGTTACTTAACATACTCGTCATGTGACTCATGTTAACCATACTTGTCATGTTATATAAGTTACTAATCTTTCTTGCATTACCTCTCTACTAACCATTCTTGTCACATATACATGTAACATCATGTAGGCAAAGGTACAACTCGTGCTACACCGCCTAGCATGAGGGCATGGTGCAAGATGACTAATATGTTGTGGGTTGTAATTGTACCTTACGAAGACTATCTAAAAAACACAGAATGCACACTGGCGCGAAAGAGCCCATTGAGTCACGTTCAGTTCCATATTTTACCCTATGTAATCATGCAAAAATCCACAAAATGTGATTTTTCTGTCAAATTGACTTTCTGCTTTACAGATACTTGGCATATATCCTAAGCAACGTAATCATGTTTGGTTTCATGCTAGTTTCTGGAAAACAATAAACGAAACACAATATTTGAAATAAAAGCGGAACAATTTTGATAAGAAACCTCCATACGTTAAATCCATCGAAAATACAAAGAAAACAACAACTAATTATGCAATCTACGAATGTCGTACGAAAGGAAACATCACTTGACATAAGATCTATGAAGAATTCAATGTTCGATGCAACGTTAACCAAGAACGATAAGGAAAGATAGAAAAAATATATCTATAACTTCACATTACAAACCAAACGCCGGATAGTTGTTGTACTTGGAATTAACCAATAACGACGGCAAAACCACAAACTCCACGAACAGAAATTCTAGCCTACATCAAATTCATGAAAACTTAAAACCTAATATGAATGGAAAGGAAAACTAGTAAATATCAAGTCTTTTATCTTAAAAATGAGATTCAGAAAGCAAAACTTCATTAAGAGCTTTGTCTACATCAAAACCAATCACCTCAATCTACAGACAGAGCAGTGAAATGATCAGGACACCCTCTGGACAAGAAATAATTCGCAGCTAGAGTAAAGAGGGTTATGGCCGTTGTTTAAGTTTGAGAATGTCTTTTCACACAACTAAAAGTCTTAATACACATATATGTTTTTCCGTTCTTACCCTTCAAATTTATGTTCTTTTGCACTCGTTGATTCTGACCGAATTTCAGATAGAATCTTAAAAGTTTTCTTGACTCAATTTTAGTCAGAAAGCCTTTCTAATCGGTATCGGGTACGGAAAATGTTGGGACTGATTGTCCACACTCTTAGATGATAAAGAAATAAAGTTGCGCATTTACTACAACAAATTGGTTTTAGTACAACGGTAAGCGCTTGATCTTTAACATGGTATCGGAGCCAGATGTCACGAGATCGAACCCTGGTTGAAACATTATTTTAAAAAAAAAAATTGTGCAAGTGTTGAGACAGATTGCCCACACTTAAAGAAATAAAGTTGCGCCTTTACTACAACCAATTGGTTTTAGTACAACGGTAAGCGCTTGATCTTTAACAGAAAACATTCAAAATTCTGACTCGAAGACAGATTGCCCACACTTAAAGAAATAAAGTTGCGCCTTTACTACAACTAATTGGTTTTAGTACAACGGTAAGCGTTTGATCTTTAACAGAAAACATTCAAAATTCTGACTCGAATTAAATCAGAATAATCATCGTTTTCCGACTCTAATTGAGTCAGAATAATTCGTAAGCTCGTTGATTCTGATCAAATTTCAGACAGAATTTAAAAAGTTTTTCGAGGAAGAGAATACTTTGCGAATTACGGCCCCGTATGTTTTGGGTTGGATTTTTTTAGAGTTTTTTCTAGGGTTGTTTTAGATAAAATGATTGAAGTAATGATTAGAAAGTTAATATGTTTTTTTGAAATTTGTGTAGATTATGAAATGATTGGTGAAAAAAATTGAAACAAAGTAGTATAATAAATAAAATAATTGTAAAAAAAAGGTAATACAGTTGATAAAGTGAAATGATGAGAGATAATTTAACATTTTTTTATTCGTAATTGAAGAAATAATTGGTAAGAGAATTGTAATATATAATTGATGAAGTGATATTAAAAAAAACTCCAAAAAAAACTCTAACGAAAACAAACGGAGCCGATTCTCTACGATGTAAAAGGACGTCATCCCCTCATCGTTGGAGCGTTGTTTGAAAATAAATATGTACAAGCATGACACCATTGAATTCTGGAGATTTCTATTCCGCGAGATTGTCCTAAGCATTTGGTTTTGGCGTAATCAGGAGTTTCATCATGATGAGCTCCACAGACCAGGGACGTACCCAGCATGGAGGAGGGGGGTGCATGGCCCCCACTTAAATTTCGGAGTGAAATTACTAGTATACCCTTTCAATACTATTAAATACATGTGTATGTATATAATTTCGAACATTCTAAGAAAAGTCTCCTTGTAGCTCAATTGGCATGTTGCCTAAGTATTAACCAAGCAATCACGTGTTTGAATCCAGGCTGCTACATATTTTTTCCATCCTTTTTTTTGTTTGTTTTTTACTTACGGTTTGTAATTTATTTATTTTTTTTTTTTCTAGTGTTTGATATTTATGTTTTTCAGAAAAATTTCTGGGTCCGTCACTGGTCGATGGTACAAGCTGGTAAGTATCTTGCTCCGAACTGGTTACGAGATAGTGAACAACTTGCGTCATGTCGATGACTTATGAGTGTCATGCACTTCGTAATAGCCACTTTACTGAGGTTGAAGTCTATTCGAGGCCCGAAGTACTGTTGAGCTCGTCGGGCTTGTATGACCTAAAAGATCAATACTGCTTTTTAAGTGTCACGCATATGAATTCGACCCCACCGAGAAAAATTTACGGGTCATCCACACTGCCACCGACCCCCTCTCTCAGAGTGCTCATCTCTGAAGCCATTAGACGTGCTCGAGAGCTTCGATTGGCATGACCTTGAGCCTTTCTTGTATTTGTTTTTTTGCTAATGTTACTCTCTATAAAGTTTATATTTTGTATAATTCGTTTGCTTGTACAGCTTTCGTAAGTTTTTTTTAATAAAATATCCGGTTTCAACCACCAAAAAAAAAAAAAGGTCATTCCAATGGAGGCCTTTTTAACCCGGTAGTGCTACATACACTACATTTACCTCCACTACATCATCCACAACATCATCCACACCACACATTTAGTCAGGATCCACAAAAAAAAAATATTTATCTCTCCAATCTGTGGACAGGATCATCCACTACATCATCCACTACACTTTTGTGTAGTGGACATAGCATTTTCCTTTTTAACCTTCCCGAAATGGTAACCTGCAAATTGTCCCGCTGACTCACCTCAACTACCTTCACTTTCTCACGTCCTTTTCCCCTTCCCTACTTCAACGGTTACTTCTTCTGCTTTCAATAAATATCCATCCCCATTTCCTCTCTTTTTTTCCCCTCACTCATCAATCATCATTGCTCATTACTATCTGCCCCCTTTCAAATCTGAAACCTAAAACACAGATAGCAACACACCAACTTGCAGCTCAAAAGAATTTAAAAAAAAAAAAAAAAACTGGGATTTTGTTTTTGAGTTGTGCAAATGGAGTTTAAGGCGTTCTTGACATCATTAGGGACTTCTTTCATTTTGTTTGTGGTGCTTATGTTGTTGTTCACATGGCTTTCAAGGAAGGCTGATAATTATGTCATTTACTACTCGAATTGGATCTTGAAAGGCTTAGATCCGACTGAGAGTGGGAAGAAGACCCGCAACCCTATTGCTTGGATCCGAGAGGCGTTATCTTCAAGTGAAGCTGACGTCATCAGAGTTTCTGGTGTCGATTCTGCTGTCTATTTTGTCTTCCTCACCACTGGTATGAATATATACATATCTCAACTGTTCCATTGCAAATTTTTCGTAGCTTTTTATTTGGCTGTTCTGTTGCCTTGTGTTTTCCCCATTTTTTCTGCTTGTAACTTGGAAGCAGCTACATTTTTTTTAGTTTGAGTTTTCATGGTTTAGCATTTATAAATTTATTTTTATGTTTTAAGTGGTAAGCAAAAAAAAAAAAAAAAATTCTCTGTTTTGCTTTAAGCTAAAGTTCCATGGACCAGAATTTTAGGATCTGGGCTTTTGGTGGTTACAGATCTTCAGTTCAGCTACTATTTCTCAAAGTCCTTTTTTTAAAGCTCATTATTGGTGTTTCTGCTGAAATATGGCCATGGACAAGTGTTCTTTATTAGGGTTTAATCGAGTCAAGCTCGAAGCTTATTAGGGCTCAAGCTCGACTCGACATGTATCTAGTGGTTTATATTTTATTTAAGAAGATCTAGTGGTATATATAGAATTTGTTTTAAATAAGACTCTATTAGCTCCGAGTTTTAATTTTGTATTGAACTCGACTCGTAGTTATTCGATTATTAGCTTTTGAAGTTCGAGATTGGCTCGATTAAAGATTCATGTAGCTCAGTTCAAGCTCGAATTCGAAAAATACTGAACTGAAGGGGGTGTTGGATTGTGAGAATCGACTTTCAAAAGGTCGATTGTGAGAATCGACATTTTAAACGTCGATTATAGACCATATAATCGAGTTTTTTAAAGGTGTAATGTGTGTTGTGTCTTTCTCTAAAAGCCTTGCAATGTTCAACAAATGATAGGACATGGAGCATGGAGCATTTGCATTATATACTCGTATTGGTGCGTGCGATTAAGCTTTCTGTAAAAGCCTTGCAATGTTCATTGACTGTGGTTCTTGTTTTTGTTTTACAGTGTTCAGTATCCTTGTATTCGCTGGTCTTCTACTTCTACCAGTACTTCTACCTGTGGCTGGAACAGATCATAGTCTCATTGTAGTCACTACCAATGATACCGTTAGCCAGGGTGCTTTCGATAATCTTGATAAGCTTTCCATGGGCCATGTCGGAGTAAGTCCTTAACTATTCCCCTCACTGACGTGTGGATGTATCATCTAAAAGCACGTAAAGACATACGAGCCAAATTTGTGTGTCTTCTGTAAACACACGTAAAATCTTATTGCATTTGCAGACACCATAGATCAACTTTCCTTTCCCCTACTAGTAAAGTTGGTTATTGAATTTTATGACCCCTATGTTGGAGTAAGTGTTTCGGTATCACTTCCATTGCCAGAAATTCTGATTGAAGCGTCCATAGTGCTGATCTTGAATAAAAGCACGTAAACGCATGTGAGCCTTTTGTGTATTTTGTATATACATGTAAAATCTTGCGTGCTTTTACGTTGATATTCCGCACTGCAGACACCCCAGATCAGAATTTTCCCTTCCCCTATGAAAAAAGTTTGTTCTTGAATTTTATGACCCTTTTTTTCATTGATTTTCCTTTTCGTGGGCATACAACGGTTATTTTAGGACATCTTTACTAGTACGTTTTTGGTACCACAATACAATCGACTTTGTCATACTAAAGATGCCCTTATTGTACTACTTGGAAAAAGTAGCCAATTGTTCATTCTGTATCGAAGTTTTTTTTTTCTCTCTTTTTTTTATTTTTTAATCCCTTTCATCTTTCAATAATCTAGATTGTCTTTTTACACTTGTAACAGGAGGGTAATCCTAGGTTATGGGCCTTTCTAATAGCTACATATTGGGTATCTTTTCTTGCATATTACTTGCTCTGGAAAGCATATAAACATGTTTCTTGTCTAAGAGCAACCGCTTTAAGGTCATCAGAAGCAAAAGCCGAGCATTTCGCCATTATTGTCCGAGACATACCTCAACTCCCTGAAGGTCAAACTCGAAAGGAACAGGTTGATTCATATTTCCATAAGATTTACCCCGATACCTTTTATCGATCCATGGTCGTCACAGATAACAAAAAGGTAAGGACTATTCAACTCTTTATCGATTCATATGCATACATACATACCATACATTATATCTTTATGTTATTGTGTTTAATAGGTGAATGAAATATATGAAGAGCTGGAAGGTATCAAGAAGAAGCTTGCTCGTGCAGAGGCGGTATACGCTAAGTCAAAGACGACGAGCAATCCAGAAGGTGAAAAACCGTCTCATAAAGTTGGTTTCTTGGGCCTTGTAGGTAAGAAGGTTGATTCGATCGATTACTACAAAGAAAAAATCAGTGAATTTACCCCGAAATTGGAAGCTGAACAGAAAGTTACCCTCAGAGAGAAACAGAAACCGTCGGCATTGGTTTTCTTTACGAGTCGAGTAGCTGCTGCTTCTGCATCGCAGAGTTTACATGCCCAATTGGTGGATACATGGACAGTTATCGATGCTCCTGAACCGAGACAGATTATATGGACTAATCTTACCAAGAAGTTTTACGAAAGGACGATACGTCAGTATGTTATATATTTCATCGTGTTCTTGACGATATTCTTCTACATGATTCCGATTGGGATCATATCTGCATTTACAACTCTCGAGAATTTGAAGAAACTTTTGCCGTTTACTAAAGCGGTTGTTGATCAACCGGTGGTGAAAACCGTGTTAGAAGCGTATTTACCTCAGTTGGCGTTGATCGTGTTTTTAGCTATGCTACCAAAGCTTCTGTTGTTTCTGTCTAAATCTGAGGGCATACCTACAGAGGCGCATATTCATCGGGCTGCCTCGGGGAAATATTACTACTTCAGTGTGTTGAATGTGTTTATTGGAGTGACGATTGGTCCCACTCTTTTCAATACGTTGAAGCAGATCGAGAAAAAACCGAACTCGGCTTTCGATTTGGTAGCAAATAGCTTGCCAAAGAGTGCAACTTTCTTCTTGACATATGTGGCTTTGCAGTAAGACACTGTTCTTTTCTACTTACAGTTTTTCAAAAGTCGGTTGTATTATCGACTTTTGAAAGGTCTTGATTATCACGAGACCTTTCGAAAGTCGAGCATACGGTTTAGAATCGACTTTTAAAAGGTTGAATGTGTGTGGTGTGGTGTTAACAACAATCCTGTTTATTATTCCATATTTTCTCCATGAACTCCATAGATAATAATGTCTTTTGATAATAGGGATAATTACACAATTGGTCCCCTATTTTTCTTTATTTTCTCAAAGCTAGCCATTTTCTTTCACATTGACATTTTTTATCCCTAACCATACTTTTTTGTTACACTTTTAGGACACTTGACATAAGCATAAACCTTACTGCATGCTACACGGAGAAATAATTTAGATACGACACTTTTGGTCCCTTATATTTTTGTATTGTCTAAAGAAAGTCATCATATTTTTCATAATGACATTTTTGGTCCCCCTAACTAAAAATTTTTGCTACGCTTTTTTGGACACTTTTAACATATCCGACACCAGGTTAAATGGTATGTGTCCTAAAAGTGTAACAAAAAAGTATAGTTAGGGGACCGAAAATGTCAATATGAAAGATAGAGACTAGTTTTAAGAATATGAAGAAAAATAAGGGAGCGAATGTGTATTTTTTTACCTTGATAATATTGTAGTTCTTGCTTTGCTTTGTTATTCTAGAAAAGCATACACCTACATATACATATATACTGTTTATTGTGAAATTTAAGGCAGAAAAAAGTTATCTTTAGCCTTTCATGAGGGGGGATTATATGAAAAATGAACCGATGTAATGGGTTTTGTGTGCATTTCAGATTCTTCGTAGGCTATGGACTCGAGCTATCTCGATTGGTTCCCTTTATCATATTCCATCTGAAGAAGAAGTATCTATGCAAAACCGAAGATGAGATCAAAGAAGCTTGGGCTCCCGGAGATCTTGAATACGCAACGCGATTTCCTAATGATATGCTTATTGTCACTATTGTTCTTTGCTATTCGGTCATAGCTCCGATTATAATTCCATTTGGGGCCATTTATTTCGGGCTTGGATGGCTTGTTCTTCGAAATCAGGTACTACTACGTCTTTAAACGGAACGGATTGTTATAGCAAAAAAGAGCAGATCTTTTGCTATGATTGTTTAAACTATGGGTTTAATACTTAGTTTCTGTGTAGGTATTAAAAGTTTATGTTCCTTCATATGAAAGCTATGGAAGAATGTGGCCACATATATTCACAAGAATCATGGCTTCTCTTATCTTATACCAAGTAACAATGGTCGGTTTCATCGGGATCAAGAAGTTCCTGTACGCCCCGATTTTGATTCCGTTGCCGATACTGTCCTTGATCTACTGCTATGTTTGTAGTCAAAAGTTCTACAGGTTTTTCCAGGCCACTGCACTCGAGGTTGCTAGTGACGAATTGAAGGAAACGACCGATATGGAGCGTGTTTTTAGATCTTTTATTCCTCCGTCTTTGTGTGCTGAAAAGTCTGATGATGATCGGTTTGATGACGCGTTGTCTGTAGTTTCAAGACCGGCGGTTTCCGTTCTCTGATAAAACCGACTGTTAGAACATGTATATGGCTGTTGCGCGTATAGGTTTCGTGTGTAGGGTATGGCGCCCTTTGTTTTAAGGGATATTGGTGACAGAAAGTGAGACACAGAATCTGATGTCGATGACCCGCGTTTTGAGCTTCCACTTGGTTGTTTTGTGTGTGTATATTCTGTACAATGTAGCACTTAACTAACAACTGGTATATATATATATATATATATATATATATATATATATATCATTAGGGATAAGTGGTGTTGTTTTTGTTGTATGAATCTTGGAAGGAGACGTTTTTGTTTGTATTTTTTAAGTACTTATTATTAGTAGTTTTAGTGGTGGGATATATTGTAGAGTTGTGGAAAAAGCTCATTAATGCATATTTGTAATGGAAAGTTGTTCCTAAATATTTACTTTTTTTTGTTTCTTGATGTAATATACCGGTAAGTTTAAAGTTGTACAAATGAAGACTCGGTAAAAATATACTAGATTTGAAAGGGTTTTATTTGCACAACACTAACTTTACCGGTATACTGTAGTCGAATCGATCTTGTGAAAGTTAAAAGTTGATTTCCTACAAGCGCGTATTGTGAAAATCGACATCGAGAAAGTCAATGTTTGCTTTCAAACCTATTTTGTGTAATCGGTGTGGTGTAACGGTAGTTAAGGTGTGCCGGTAGAACTGACGGAGCAAATAATGGCCCCTAAAAGAAAATAAATAGATAAAAGAATTTGTATCAATGTTTTAAAGGCTATAACCCTAAAAATTTAAAGACAACAGATGATATACTAAAAAAAGACGACAAATCATAATAAAAATCAAATTTATTTCTCAATGCCAATATTGATAAATTGGCCTGCATATATTAAATTCCATTGAAAAAAAACAAAAAAAAAACAAAACAGAAATCCCCAAATAAAAGAGCAAAAATATAATGAGCTTAATTGCATAATAAATAATCACCAAAAATCCCTTTCATAAGGATCACCATATGGCCCTCCTCCATATGGGTATGGATAATGTGGCCCAGGCGGCGGCGGAGGCATCGGCACCATCTGCCTTCCATGTGGCCCAGGCGGTGGTGGTGGTCCTAAGAACCGGCCACCCCTAGGAGTAGGAGGAGGCGGCATGGAAGCCGGAGCTGGCCTTTGTGGCGGCGGCGGGAGCTGCTGCTGGTAGTGCTGATAACAATTGTAATTATTGCTGTTATCGCCATGGAAATTCCATCTGAATGTCTTGCTATATGTCACCTCGAAGTTTCTTATTCCTGAAGGAAACCGTTCAGGCATTGACATGTTTGACAATTCTTGCCAGGGGTTTCCGCCTCCAAATTCACCTCCGCCTCCTGCTCCTCCTCTATATTGAGGCCCTCCATATTGAGGCGGTGGGTTGTAAGGGACCAGTGTGTCGGCCTGTGACGGTGGCGCCGGTGAATCGTCTGGTGCTTCTTCAGGTTCTTCTGGTTCTGGTTCTGGCTCTGGGTTTTCCGATGCTGGTGCTTCATGTGGAGTAGGAGGCTCTTCTGCTCCGTGTTTGCCCTTTTTGCTACATTTCTGTAAATATAAAAATGATAATAAAATAAATTTTTTTTAAAAATAATTAACCCTTCCAAAATAATAATAATTAGGGCATTAATGATAGTAACACTTCTACCACAAGGGATCTACTATTTAATACTATGATCAATTTTGTAAAAGTATTCGTCACGGCACAATAATTGTGAAAATAGAAATTTATAAATAGAAAAGATGAAAGTTATATTAATCGCTAAAAATATAACAATACACTTATTTTGAATGTGCGCTCTAATTAAAACATAAATGGCACCAAAAAAAAAAATTCACTACCCTGAAAAGAAAAAAAACTTACACAAAATAGCAACTTTTTTGTAAATAAGTTTATTTCTCAGCAAAGTAGCAAAATTTTTATGTGAGTGTTTATATTTTCTCTAAAGGCAGAACATCAACAAAAAAAATCCTTACTATCTCGTACATAGAGTTTCGTAGATGATGTAATCTTCACTCCAAAAGCTTTGTAGATAATTCAAAATCTATAATTTTATGTTTTAATAATAAACGTTTAGTTATACACCTGTTATTCTTAGAAGAATTCGACATATAACATTGTTTGAAACTTTCATACCCTGAAAGACAAGACCATAACATCCCGTTCTTTTACTATAGAATTATGCCTATTAGATCAATTTTTTTTTAGCTTTTCTCCCGTTGTACGACGACGACGACTATTCTTCTTAATTTTTATGGTGGTTAAGCGTCATTACATAAACTATCAAATTCTTCTCTCTGTTGTTCTTTTCCACACAACATGGAAAAGCAACAATAAACAAAACAAAACAAAACAAAACAAAAAATCCTTATCTAAACTTACAATTGTATATATATATATGAAAAACCATATACACGAAACAATTTCATAAGGATATGCTACTACTTTGCTAAAGTTTTTCCCATAATCACCGAAAATATTATTGATTTAATGATATTCATTATGCAGAACACATGCAAAAGAAATACATAAAACCTATTTTTTTTCTAGTTAAAAAAAAGATATCTTAATTAATAAACTAATTTACCATTATAAAAAAAAGTCGACTAATGATTTTTTCTCAATATACCGTCATATAAATTTGATATGAAGATAACCATATAAAGTATGATAGCTAATTGATTATATGGACGAATCACCCATAAAAAGCTAATGCAGTTTAACCAAATATGTTTATTGTTGTTCAAAAGATATAAAATCAAAAGAAAGAACCCTCTTCTCAAAAAATTAAAAAACCCAAAAAAAAAAAAAAAAAAAAAAAAAAAAAAAAAAAAAAAAAAAAGTTTTCTCATACCTTCAGTTTCCAGAAACCCATTGCAGAACTTTGGGGAGAAGAGTTTCGATCAGGAAGAAGTGCAGTTTCAACGTATGGTGTTATATAGTGAATGAATTAGGAAAATATATGGTAATAATTAAATGTGAATCATTGATTAAAATTATGCAATAAAATCTTATGGAAATATTTCAATATAAATTACCTTAATTGAGTTTTTTATTGATTGATTTTAATTAGGTGTGTACATATATTTTTTTAAATAATTTTTTGGGGAATGATCTCTTAAAATCTTGCAGAATCCTACGTCTAGTTAGCATAATGCGTATAAATTAGGAAATTTAAAGACCAAAAAGATACAAACTGAACATTGAACATATAGAATGAAAAAGAATCATTTGAACATATAGGGCACAAATTAGATAGATAGACAAAATCATAATGAAGAAAAAAATAAAAAAATAAAAAAGGAGGAGGCGCTGTTTGGGGTTCTTTTTTTTTTTTTCTTTTTTTTCCAGGCGTTCATGTATTTTAATTTTTTTTCTCTCTGGAGTTCAGGTTTTGTTTTTTTTTTTTTTCTCTCAGGCGTTCAGGTTTTTTTTTTTTTTTGAACCGATGTATTGACCATTGTCTCAAAGTTCGCTCGTTTTTTTTTTTTTGTTTTTGAACCGATGTATTGACCATCGCGATACAATGACCACCCCCGATACATTGACCACCGCGATTCAATGACCACCGCGACGCATTGACCACCCCGATACATTGACCACCTCGATGCAATGACCATCTTGATGCATTGACCACCGCGACGCCCGATCGCGATGACCATCGCGATCTGAGACACCGCACGCGATGAAGTGACACCGCGATGTAGAACCGCGGCGATGAAGCGACACCGTGATGCAGAGACACCGCAATGAAGTGACACCGCGATGCAGTGACCACCCCCGATGCAGAGACACTGTGATGTAGAGACGCCGCATTGCAGAGACACCTCGATGAAGTGATACAACGACGTAGTGACCTCCCGCGATGCAGAGACGCCTCAATGAAGTGACACCATGATTCATTGACCACGCCATATCCATTGATCACCTCGATACAGAGACATCACGATGTTATAACATTTGACGATGCAGAGACATCGCGAATAAGAGACACCGCGATGAAGTGACACCGCATTGCAGAGACACCACGATGAAGTGGCACCGCATTGCGAGACATCAACGCGATGATGTGACACCGCGATGCGAGACATCACGATGTTATAACATTTGGCGATCTGAGAGACACCGCATTCGCGAGACACCACGATGAAATGACACCGCAATGCGTAGACATCATATGATATTGAGTAATGCATTGATGTATTGTTATAGCGATTTATGCAGTGACGCCTTACGGTATTACTTTATGCAGTGACGTCTTATTGTATCGATTTATGCAGTGATGTCTTATGTCGATTTTTGTAGTGACGTCTTATTGTATCGGTGTATGCATTGACGTCTTATTGTATCGATTTATTCAATGACGTCTTATTGTATCGATTTATGTAGTGACATCAATGTCACTCCATTAATTGTCTAATGTATGCACTGACATTTACAGTGACATCAATGTCACTTCATTAGTTGTCTAATGTATACAGTGACATCTGCAGTGACATCAATGTCACTTCATTAATTCTCTAATGTATGCAGTGACATATGAAGTGACATCAATGTCACTTCATTAATTATATCAATTTGGCTTGTTTGGCCACTGAGAAACTCTAATGGCGTGTTTGGTTTGCGGTAACGGGAAATATTAGGTAACTCTAAAATTGTCTTCAAAAAAAGGACATTCAAAACAGTGATTGCAACCTTAAAAAAAACAATGATTGTATTACATGTAGCCCTTCCCAAGGAAAGATCACATTAAACCCATGAACTCCCAGGCTTTCGAAAGTACAATAATACAGCTAGCTAGTAAAAGTAATTTCCAGCTTTCAAGGAAGAAAAAGAAACCAAATTTAACAGATCTTTTAAGCATTGTACCTAGAAACAAAATACAGCTCTCTTCAAGCAAATTTTGCAAGGAATGTAGATTTCTCAAGTACAAATTCAAATATAGAAATCAAAAAATATTGTATACATTAATTCTCTAATTGTAATTCTCTAACTGCAAATGAAGTGACATCAATGCCACTCCATTAATTCTTTAAATGTAATGAAGTGACATCAATGTCACATCATAAATCAAAATTTTCCATGTCATCAGGTTCAAAAACAACATTGCTGAGATCAACAAGATTGTAAGTCATACCAGTAAAATCTTCTCTCAATTTAATGACTTCATTAGTGAAAAACTCGTTTGTTTGAACAAATTAGCCTAGAAAACAACTTTTTTCAAATAATATGAACATCGTTAAGAACACTATCCTTAGCAAAGAGAGCAGGTTCATTAACAATGTCCTTATCCAAATTAACCCCAACATGTACGAATTTAAAGCGGCACCAAGAAGCTTAGACATCAAAACCTTTAGCTAAAAGCTGCTCAACAACCCTCTTTCCGGTGCTTCCATTAGCACCGGCAACAAAGATTTTCTTCTTTTATACTTGAGCCCACTTCTTCTTTCACCTTAAATTCTTCAATTCTTCCATCTTCACAAGTAAAATTAAATATCAGGCTTAATTTTCTGAAATAAATCAAAAGAAAAATCGTACTACAGTTAAGACAGAAATGGAATAATACCTCAGATGAAGAGTTCAGAGCTGAAGAATCCAACTTGCCGGTGGAGGAAATTCCAAAATCTGCTTGTAGATGCAACATTAACAAATTGAGAGGGCAAGAACGGGGTAATTTCGATTGGAAGGAGCCCCAGATTTCTTTCGAGAATTCTTACCCATGAAGCAAAAGCAAGAAGCGAAGCAAAAGCAAGAAACGAAGGAAGCCCGAGCAATTGAATTGCTGGCCGGAATGGTGCAGGCACCATGGACGCTTGCGAGAGAAATTAGCGTGCCTAGGGGGTAATATAGGAAAATTAAATAAAATGTGTCCTTATAAATCCAACAGATTTCTTTGTGTCCTTACTGGTCATTAAGTCTAAAAAAGTGTACTTTTAAGTAATAAACCCTATAAATTATTATTATTGTTTTTTTTTTTTTTTTTTTTTGTTTTGAAAATTATAATACTCCCTTCGTTCCATTTGTTTGAGACATTTTGAATATTTAAAAAGATATCAATTAATAGGTCTAGTAATTTAAAACTTGACTAATCTATCTTTTTGTCTTTTTTTCTATGTACCACAATTTTTTTTTTTTTTTTTGAAACGACGATCTTTATTCAAAACAGGTGGGAAAAGCTCCCATCGTGGCATTAAATCAGGAATTTTTTGGATTGGAGAGCACGATTTTTCAGACAGAAAATAGAATAAAACAAGGGCAACTAGTCTTCCATCACCCAAGCTAGTCGGATGTCCTTAGCCCTTTTAATGGCTTGCGAGATGAAGACTTGTGTAGGCGGTCTCACCGAGTTCGGGTCATGCACAACTTTATTTCTCCAAAACCATATACCATAACATATTTCTCGAAACACATAGGACCACTTGTTCGCCTTTCTTAGGTTAAAGCCAATCCAGTCTTGCGGAGACGAAGAAGAAAAGAATTGTTGTTGTGCCTCTATCGGGATAACACTTATCCAAGCCGAGTAAGCCCAATCGCAATCCCGCAAAGCATGAAGTGTTGTTTCAGTATCATGGTCGCAAAAGCTGCATTCCGGATTAGGAGCAACATGTCGAGAAAAAAGAAATTCTCCCACCATTAAGCTGTTGTGGCAGACCTGCCATAGGAGAAAATTATAACGAGTCGGCCCTTTTAGGCTCCATATCGAGTCCAATGATCCGGCGCTTATTGTCCAAGCCCCATTTGCCGCTTGTAGGCACTATTGATTTGTATATTTGCCTTTGGCGAGAGGGTCCACACAATCTCGTCATTTAGGACCGCAAAGCCTTCTTGAAGGTGCTGACTGGCTGCACAAATACCTTTCTAGGTCGGCGACGCGTCAATCTTCGGTTTCTCAAAGGGATTTCCATATTTGTTGATGAGAACCGAAACCCATAGGGATGAGTCATCCGTAAGTAATTGCCATGTGAGTTTCCCCAGTAAAGCAATATTCATAGTCTCAATGTTTTTGAAGCCGAGTCCGCCCTCATTTTTTGGTTGGCAAAGCTTGTCCCAAGCTATTGTATGAAGCTTTCTCTTCCCGTTCTTTTCTCCCCAAAAAAACTGCCTACAAATCTTTTCGATATCACTGCTAATTGCTCTCGGGAGTTTCGTCGTTTGCATCACATATTCGGAAGAGTTGATAGCGAGCTTTTAATGAGGATAGCCTTACCAGCTTTCGTTAAGGCGTTCATTTTCCAAGTACAAAGCTTTTTCCGCATTTTCTCCAAAATGTAGCTATACGGTCTAACCTTTTGACAAGACTGAGATAGAGGTACTCCCAAGTAGTTTCCAAAATTATTTGTGTGCACCATTTCAAGTTTCTGTGCTATTGCACCTTGTTGGTTAACGGAGATGTTCTTAGATACCATGAAATTTGACTTGACCGTACTAACCCGTTGCCCCGAAATTTTGCAAAACTCGGCTAGCACCTGGTGAATTATTAAAGCTTGACTCTCCGATGCCTCTGCGAAAAGGAAGATATCATCTGCGAAGAATAAATGAGAAAGTTCAGGACCATTTTTCCTTAGGCGGATTGGTTTCCATTCGCCCCTACCGACAGACTCCTCAATGAGCTGGCTAAGCGTTTCCATACAGAGAACAAAAAGGTACGGCGCAAGAGGGTCACCTTGACGGAGCCCTCGTTTAGGAATTTTTGGGTCAAGTTTCATCCCATTCCACAAGATCGAAAGCTTTGACGAGGATAAGCCATACATAATGAGTTGCGTTAGTTTGTCGGAAAAGCCCACCGCCTTGATCGTAGATTCCATAAAATTCCAATTCACCTTGTCGTACGCCTTTTCAAGGTCAATTTTCAACATCATATAGCCTTTCTTCCCTGTTTTTTTCCGGAAAGTGTGTAATGCTTCTTGGTCAATTAAAATATTCCCCGTACTGCCTCGTCCTGGAATAAAAGCATTCTGGGATCGACTGATGAGTTTATCAAGAACCATGCGCAATCTGTTAGCTATAATTTTTGAGATGACCTTGACGATAACATTTGAGAGGGCAATTGGCCGGAATTGGGCGGGGTTCTCCGGGGGGTACTTCTTCGGGATAAGAGATATAAGAGTTTCATTGCACTCCTCGGGGAAACAACCATTATGGAAAGCGTTAATAACAAAATCAATAACAGATGAACTTACCCGAGACCAACATTTTTTAAGAAAGATCGCCGGAATGCCATCCGGACCCGGAGTTTTATAAGATCCCATTTGGAACACTGCTTCTTCAATTTCCTTCTCGGTTACCGCAGAGTTGATTAGTCTGGCATCAAGGTCCGAAAGGGATTTTATTTTTATTTCTAGTCGCCCATGCTCTTCTTCACTTAATTTCCTGTTGGAACAAAGAGAAATAGAAATCCCTAACCATTTTTTTAATATGGGATTCATCACTAGTCCACTCCCCATTAGAATTTTTTAGAGTGAGGACCTTTCGTTTCGATTGCTTTTTTATGGTGGTAAGGTGATAGAAGTGTGTGTTTCTTTCACCTTCCACTGTCCATTGCAATTGGCTCCGTTGATGCCAGTAAACCTCCTCTTGATCAAGAATGGAATTGAGCTCGATCGAAATTTCCTCATGGAGATTCGAAAGGAAAGTGGAAGGATATCTTTCCAGGCTTCTTTCGATCCCATCAAGGCGAGCCAAGCACGTTTTCTTTCGCTCAAAAATATTTCCAAATACTTCCATGTTCCACCTTTTCACAGCCTTCTTAAAATGCATAAATGTTCTGCAAATATCTCCCGAATAAATCCAATGCTGATCCACAAGGTTATCAAAGTCTTCATGTTCGAGCCAGGATCGTTGGAAGAAAAAAGATTTTGGGTCCTTGCGTTTCTGATTTTCCTCCACCGTAACTAGCAAAATAGGATTGTGATCCGAGTGAATTCTCGGTAAATGTTTAACAACAACATTCGGGTAGCTTTCAGTCCACTCTGTAGTACACCAGACTTGATCAAGTCTTTGAGTGATTTTTTCTCCTGTGCGGGTAGTACCGATCCAAGTGAATCGGGGTCCTTGGAAGGGGACCTCCATCAGGAAGCATTTTTGAGTCATTTTCCAAAATTTCTCCGCATTGAATCCTCCAACCGGTCTTCCGCCCCGCTTGTCTTTTTGAAAGATCACTTGATTCATACCACCGATTAAACACCATGGATATTTGACAACTAGAGAAAGACGTTCAAGATATTCCTATAAATCATTTCTAGCTGACGGGGTTGGAGAAGCATAAATCAAAGAGAAAATGGAAGAAATAGCACCTGACTGTAAAAATTGCAATATTTAAACATTGGTTAGTCCAAGACAAGACATGAAGGTGAGTATGTTCTTCGTTCCAAAAACACCACAGTCCTCCCGAATATCCCCTCGCTTCAACCACAAAAACTTTCGAATAAGAGGTTTTCTTGAGAACATGTTTCGCTCTTTCACTCGAACATCGTGTTTCCATAATAAAAAGCACATCAGGCTTATTTTCTAACAGAAGAAGGCCAAGATATTTCAAAAAATCCGCAGAGCTCGCCCCACGGCAATTCCAAGCTAAAAGCCGCATTAAATCAAGATTTTGTGGAGGGGTTCTCCATCGAGCTATCAAACAGAGGATTTACCTCAATCGAATCGACTTCCATGGACAGTCCACTGCTTACCTTGTCCGGGGGCTTGGTCTTCGTAATGTCACCTTGCTTCTTAGGAGGGGCGGAGTGGTCCCTCTTAAGGATTTTTGTGACCTCGGGCAGCTCCAAAGCGGGTCCCGGTGTCGGGTTGGCTCGGCCCACTTCGGCTAGTGGCGTTCGTTGAGGGGCTTTGTTCTTAGCCGAAGGAGTTCTTCTAGGGGTTTGAGGTTGTTTATCTGTCGAAGTATCGGTGCCCTTCCGTTTGGAAGATTCAGTTTGGTGTTGCTGGGCGTTTCGGTGGGTTGTTTTCTGATTTGAGGCGGGTATTTGGAGCATGCTCCCATCGGAAAATTGTTTTTTCTGGGGATTGTTTATTGTGGTTGCATTCTTAGATATTTCTGCTATTGTTGTTGGTCCTCCATGGGAGGGTACTGAGTTAAATTGTTGTTGAAGGTCTTCAACATCTGTCGTTCCAACTTTTTCTACACTTTGTTCATCAATTTCCATCCCGTTGAGAATGTTGAATCTCGAGCCTGTGTTATGGTCGGGCTGGTGAGAACTATTATGGGCACCTTCCTGATCGATTGTGGCCGGTGTTCTAGGGGGCTTCGGACTTGAAGTATTTCTCCGTCTCCTCGTTTGTGCAATCATCCAAGGTCCGAATGGTCGATCCTCAGTTGGGCCGGTTGGCACAGTAGGTGCAGGGGCTGGAGCAACATCGCCATTATTCTGTTCGACAACTTTATCCGGGCACATATCCTTATGGTGCCCAAACTTGCCGCATTCATAGCAAATGAGTTGAAGTCCCTCGTACTCCACCTTATACCGTTTGCCGTTTAATCGAATGCTTGGTTTCAGAGCTTTCCCAAGTTCAAGTTCAACACAAACTCGCGCAAACTTTCCTCTAGCGTTTCCCAAGGTCACCGTATCGACTTTCACCACTTTGCCAATGATATTTCCTAGTCTCCGAACCAAGGACTCCCTGAACACCTCAATCGGAACAGCAGGGAATCGGATCCAAGCGAAGGTGGACTTAATCTGGTGTTCAAAAGGGTGAAAAATGGTCTCCATTTGGTTACATAGAGATAGTGTCCTTGGATCATCCAAGGGCCATCTTCCAGAGCTCTTTCATAGTCACTTGAAAGAGCAAAGCGTGCAATGTAATAGCCATTTTCAAGATCCGTAAGTTCTAACCTCATAGTCATATTCCATAGCGATGACAATCGAGAGTAGAGATACTTGTATGATATTGTTTTTCCAAGCAATTTAACAATTATGGCTTTCCTCCATGGCCTCCACAGATCAATACACTCTTCAAGGGGGATAACCACTTCATCCTCCTCCGCCTCCTTACCAGAATAGTTCGCAATAATGTCAGCATAATCTCTCAATTCGTTATCATCTTCCTCCCCAATATAAATGCCCATATCAGTATGCTTGGCTGCAACAACATCAACTCCGCTCCGGGTGGTCCACGCCGGCGCGTCAACAGAAGACGTCGGTGATTTCCCTCTGAATCTACTACGGTTTAGAAGGTCTCGTTCTTCTACAGAGGTTTCCATGTGTTCTTCAGTCATTTGGAGTGAAGGGAGTCGCCGCCGCTATTTTTCCGTTCCTGTCTGATTTTTTGTATGTACCACAATTTTCATTTTATAAAATACATTGTGACAATTTAGGCAATTAAAGAAAAAACTTTGAGTCTAATCAGAGTTATGAGACTTATTCTGAGACAGCAATAAATGGAATAAGTCTCAAACAAATTGGGACGGAGGGAGTATTTATTGTTGAAAAAAACTAAAGTCTGTATTTAACGGGATGCAAAGAGAGCACCAATTTTACTGACTAAGATTATGTAAGATTTCTGTAGCTAAGAGCACTTGCAGTAGAATCTGTAAAAGATGATAAATATGTATTTTGCAGATTCTAACTCTCAAGATCTAGCTGAAATACAGCTGCATCAGAATCTGTATTCAACATAATCTAGACACCATACCATATATCTACCGCAATCTAAAAGAATTTACAAATTCAAGTTTTTACTATTTTTCAAGCATTTTTGAAACATATGTGTATATTTTTTTCGTAGCAGACGATCCTTTATTTATTAATCAATGAGTGGAAATCCACATATTACAAAATATAGAACTTTCAAAAGGGAAGAAAAACTATCTCAAAGTATCAAAATTTCATGTTAATTTAAGGTTTCGCACACGAGACTCCATCTTAGAGATCATCACATGAAGAGGAGGGTGTACTTCATGGGTTCCATGGTGGATCGTATTTCACAACATGCTATGGTGGCTCCCCTCCTCAACTTCATACAAAGGATTAAGGCAGCCAAGCCATTAGGCATCTGAGAGATCCCCTGATTCTGCACCACATCAGGAGGGTTAATTTTAACATGCTCGCCTTGTTGTTGAGATGGGAAAGGCGTGACTTTGTTCAGAATTTTAATCTGGTCTCTCTGTGGAGAAGGGGTGTTCCTCTTATCGATATATGTGTATATTCCCTAGAGTGACAAAAATTTATTTTTGACAAATATTTCATGCATTGTATTGATCTTCAGAAGATCCATACAAAGTAATATTTGTCTAATATAAATATATATCACTGTAAGAATAGATAGTATGTATGTATATATATATATATATATATATATATATATATATATATATATATATATATATATATATATATATGTGTGTGTGTGTGTGTGTGTGTGTGTGTGTGTGTTTTCAAAATATGTCTTATTTTTTATCGTTTGTAGTTATTTTTTTTTTTAAGGAGTTTGTAGTTATTTTAATGTTGTACGGTAGTGATTCTAATGTAGTTGACCCTATATAGAGATTCTGTAAAACAGAAAATAGTGTTGTAGTCTGTAAAGTAGAGAATATGTTAAAAGACACTGATGCGAGTGCTCTAAGAGTCAGTAGACGTATCATTCCCTTAATTTTTTAGGTCGGTAGAAAGAAAAGAAGTATTAGATGTTAAAAAAAATGCTACAACGAGTAACACAATATTAATCCATATAATTGATTATTATGTATGATATTGCTGATTTATATCCACTATATAAAAGTATTTTGTGTTGTTATGGTTGTAGCATTGCTTGAAAATAAATGAAAACCCATAAAAAACACAACTTTTTTTAATGAGGGAAGGAGCCAAAAGTCCACTTTTCAATACAAAATAAATAAACATGACACACTCTTTTTTTAGTTGCAAAAATGATAAAAAAAAAATCGGACGGACAAAAATACCCTTATTATAGACGCGCGTCCCAGTTTGCTCCCAGCATGTCAACTTTTTTTTTTTTCAAACAACCATAACTTTCGATTTAGAATTCCGATTTAAAAAAAATTCACCAAAATTCATATTTTTTTCCCTCTTCATTTTGATATCTCATACGATACCCTTCCGACGTAAATTTTGAAAGACGGAAAAATATTTGCATTAATCGGAGCGTTTTTCTTATAAATGACTGTAACTTTTGACTTAGAACACCGATCATCAAAATTCTTTCACCAAAGTTCATATTTTTTTTCTCTTCATTTTGAGATCTCATATGATACCCTTTCAACGTAGTTTTTGAAATCCGAATAATCGCAGCGTTTACACTAAAACAATAACAATATCAGTATCACAATAATACGTTTTATTAACAAACACAATGACACCATTACCATTAATAATATACGATTAGCCATAAATCATGGACTTGGCAAGCTTTACAACAACACCGACATCCTATATTCCTTTATAGATTAAAACGGAAATAAACCATAAACTAAAAAATCATTTGGACAATAATGTAATCACATTAACACCCAAAAAACTTGTGTATTTTGAAAGAACACATTCAATCACAATGGAAAAAAAATTACAACATACATGATAAACAACTTTAACATCAACATATATGATAATTAAGTTACATCAAGGAAAGGATTATCTAAGCATCTAAAAATCTCGACAATGTCGATTGCCACCATCATCTTCTTCTCCAACTTTACACCAAATGGTTTAACATTTTCTCAATAAACTCAACATCTACACCAAATGATTTAACATTGTACCCTATCTCAATTCACAAATCATTACCAAGGAGCATTAGCCTCCTCTTGGAACATTAGCTCGTAGATCTCCGCTTTCGGTTTCAATGTGTCGACCTCAGCACCATAACACAAAAACAGTATCAGTATCATAGTATTGTTAGGAAATCTAGTGGGAATGCAGCGGAATTCAAAATTTTATTTCCTTTTAACCACGATTGACTTCGTTTAAGCAACAAACATAATAAGTAGTAGACGGTGAATACCTTGCTTGATCTAAAAGATCGACGCTTTGACCGTCTAAGGAGAGTAGTGGTGCATGGAGCCGCCCAAGTGTTCGCCCTCTACCGTTAGTCCACACGAACAGCCGGCCGGAATCCTATCATGGATTGCTACCAGAAAAACTCGGTTGCTAGACCGACCTTTCCTCTCTCTCAAAATCTCTCTCAAGGAAGCTCTCAGTTTTCTAATAAATTTGAACTCTTCTAATTGTGATGTACAAAAGAGCTAGCCAAACCTCCCTTAAATATGGTGACCCACGCCCTAGTAGATCCCAATCTGATTGGGAAAAGCTTCTGACAGATTGAGGAGAAAGAAAACATTTTACTAGTAAAATAAGGAAAATACATTTGATTGATTTATCTCATTTAATTTAAGATCTCATATTAAATATTTCCAAGATATTGTCAATATCTAATATTGACTATCTTTATCTTATTACCATAAATCAATTTACACATGTGTGCAAATCTATAGCCATTAATATCTAATATTAATATATGATAATATTATTAATTAAATTGCATAATCCAAGTGTATCTTACACGCTTAAAATGGCGCCCCATATTGCCAATATATTGGCATCCGGAATATTCTTAATTAATATAATACTATGATTAATTAATTTGCAAAATTCATGTGTATCATATACACATAATAATTTCAACATACACATACATTATGTGTATATTTAATTAATCAACATAATTAATATATTGTATTATATTTATTCATAATAAATAAATACCACCATATTAATTTACCACTATAACATTTTATAGTCGAGATAAACTTTCATTATTTGGTTATCACTATAACCATATTTTAATCCGGCTAGATGTTCTCATGTGTGTGACCCGATAGGCTTCCTAATATGTTGGCCGTAGGCACAAAGTGCAATTATGAAAACGCCCTTCATACCTAACGATGACGGAATAGCGTCTAGCAATACCGTGACCCCCAATCATCGAAAGAGTCAAATGCAATGACTACTACCTTTTATGTGAAATAGTTACAGTGTAAATATAATTCTATCGCTGTAATAATATCCATACGGTCGTATCTCGAGTGTCAATACATTAACGACCGTATCTTATAATCTGGATATCCTACTCTCTCGAAGTAACTCATTTACTTCCACTTTACAAAGATTCACGAGAGTAAGACATTCCTTATAAGAAGACCTTTTCGAATATTTACTCCTATTCATAGGATACGCGATTTCCAGACGAGCAACATGAATCCTACGCATTCTTTAGTATCACACCCAATCACTACCGCATTATCGGCCCATGGCTAGGGGAAACCTCAATAGTGTCAAAGCATGACAATTCACACCGTGATGTCATGAAGACTCCGGTCTCAGGATAATTACACAACCGCCACATAGTGCGACACTTAAAAAGTAAGTGGGGCAGTCTAACGTACGCGTTCTCTAATACACGTCCACGTACAGTCCAAGTGTCCCTACACTTTGAAAGACGAGATCTATCCCTACCTTCAATAAGATAGAAGACATCTAATACGTGCTAGTCTAATCGTACTATTAATGTCCTATTTATAGTACATACGACTAGAGATATTTAAGTATCAAACCATTCAAGTGAGTCGAGATCTCATCAATCATAATCACTATCATAGTTTCTCTATCACAGTTTAATACTAAGGACGTTATCATATAACAATATCGTATTTGGTTCGTTAAACGAACAAATATATAATTGATGACGGTCAAATTATACCCGTAAAAGTCATCAACGTAGACCTTAAATCGAGATTAATAATATGTATTTTATATTAAATCACATGTTTATATGGATTATTTAATGTTTTGTGATTTATAAAATATAATTTGGTATTTATCCATTATTAAGATATAATTTGGTGTTTATCCATTTTTATTATATAAATCGGTAATTATCCGTTTTTATTATATTTATCCGTTTTTATTTAAATATGATTTATTTTGGGATAAATATCTATTTTGCAGATTGAGATAATTATGGAGGATAAATACAAATGGAAGGATTAAATCTCAAGATAAATCCAAGATGCATTGAAGATAAATATCGGATAAGCACGAAAAGATCGGATAAGCATGACAAAAGCCGGCAAACCAATCAGAGAGTGGCGCCAACTTCCACACGCATTTAGGGGGGGCGCACCTTATTTTTACAAGATCGGCCGGGAGTTATCTCTTATTTATTTTGATATTTTGAAGTATATCTCTTAGTTAGCTTGAACCCCTATAAATAAAGGCATGTATTACACGCCATTGACACACCAAATACACTCTAGAAACACAATATTACAATACTTTTAGTTTATCAATATAGTTCTTTTTATTTTATATTATGTTTCTTCATCACGGAGGCGATGGATTCATCGATTAGAGATTGCATTGAAGGATTGGAGGACCCTCCGTCTACGAGGGTAATGTCTATCCAAATATGTCGTTTTTATTCGTAGATCTATTTTATTTCGTTATGGAGTAGTCGTTTGTGTATTGATTTCGTGATGTAGTTAATTAACAAACCCATATTCATGTAGATCTAAGCCGTACGAAGGCGTTTTACGAGCAAATTCTAGAGTCACCGGTCTAGATCTACCACGGTCTATATGGTTAGATCTAGCCATCAAGATTCTAGTAATTTTCTGTGAACGACTTCGGCTACGTCGTGCTTTCTGTTTTTCATATAAACATGTAATAGATCTGGCCAATATGTTACATCGTTCTCGTAAATTAATATGATATATTGTGAAAATTGCCATGTTAAATAGGACATTAGTTAGCCGATCGTTTAGGAGGTGTGCCAACCCGTCCACGGTGGTTGCCTAGACGAGGTGACGATTTTAGATCGGCATCCCTAGTTTGGTATAGCATGCTTGTTATATGATGTTCTATCCTGTCCAAGGAAGGATTCGTAATTAAGCATAGGGATCTTTTATCCGTTCACGAATTAGATCCAGTTTAGGGGATGGCTCCCGTAGCCAAAATATAATCAACCTTAATGTCTTTTCTGTCTCGGTTTAGATATACATATATGGGGGAGTAATTACTACTAGCGTAATCAATACCGTTTGTTAGAGTCTTATAAAACCATAAAGATAAGTGTTTTAGTGTCTACTGTCGTATTGTTAGTCTTTGTGTTTTCTATCGTGTCAACCTTTATTTTTACGTTATTGTTGGTCGGAGACCGCCCTTTAATCTATTTTTAGTTTAATAACGTTGTACTTGTTTAAGCCGAGTCTCTGTGGGATCGACCTCGACTCTATCTAGCTATACTACGATTGAACCTAGTTCTCTTGCTAGTAGGTTATTTAGGTATCGAGTTATTTTTATAACTTGACCGTCATCAAGTTTTTGGCGCCGTTGCCGGGGACTCGTGTCATTAAATTGAGTATAGCTTATTTTATTAAAAGTAGATTCGTAAATAGTGTCTATTTAATTAGTTTTTATGACATAGAATTAACTTGTAAGAGTCGTAAAACAAATCTGGGCAGTTTCTGTTCTTTTTGTTTTACATAGTTTATACTTTGTGTTTTTGTATTTTTAGTATTTTTAGAGTCTGTTTTAGCTTAGTTTTTATTTATTAAGTCTAGTTAAAGGATTAGCCATTAAAGTTTCTAATTGTTTATTGTTTTTGTTTATTTTAGAGTCTCGCCAAAGGCAGTAGCCTTGGCATATTTTAATTGTTTATTGTTGTTTTTGTCTTGAAAAAAAAAAATAAAAAAATAAAAAACAACAAACAAGCTACCCGGATTTCTAAGGATCCAAACGAAGGGCAAGGCGAGGAAAAATCTGAAGGAGCACATCAATCTGACTCAGACATGGAAGCATTACTGAATAACGCCAGCCAGGTAAATGGAAATAATTTTAATAATGCAAATTTTGTTAACCAAGCTTGTGGTCGCATGGAAAGGCGTGCTTTGCAAAGCTATGCAACGCCTACCATTGAACAATTCATTCTCGCTATCGTAGTGCCTAAAAATGTTCTTTGAAGTTTATCACCCGAAACCTAATGTCATTCAAATGGTAGCAAACTATTCCACTTTTCATGGTAACCTGAATGAAGATCCTGGCATTCACGTGATGAATTTCTTAGAGATCGTTAGTACCGTGAAGCCTGAACTGGTTCCTGAGGATAACATTAAGTGAAACTTTTCCTTTCACTTTGAAAGATAAAGCTAAGCAATGGCTTTTCTCTTTAGAGGCTAGATCAATCACGACTGGGAGGAATCTGCTACAAAGTTCATGAATAAGTACTTCCCTATAGGAAAGACCTTCAAGTTACGCCAAGATATCTTGGGGTTTAAGCAGCAACCTGGGGAGAGTTTTGATCAAGCTTGGGAACGTTTTAAGGAGTCCATGAGGAAGTGCCCTCATCATGATATCCCTCTATGGATTTTAATGCAAACCTTTTACCATGGATTGAGAGATACGGAGAAGATAAGAGTAGATGCCTCCAAAGAATGGAGCGTTTGTTCTTTTCTCTCTGAGGAGGCACGAGGAAAGATGGAACAAATAGCAAAGAATAGCCAATGGGAGGTGGTGAAATAGCAAGCTGTGAAGATGGCCGATAATCTATTTGAGAAGGATGTATCGCATAAGATCCTAAATACTCTATTGCTCATAAATGATAAGGTGGATGGTATGCATGAGAGGATTATAATGAGTTGAGACTGGAAAAGGGACGAAACGACTAAGCCATTAGAGAATGCGGGTACTAAAGCCAATTACATTGGGAGACAGGGTAATCACTATGACGGTTGCAAACCAAATCATGACCAACCTGAATTCGATGGAGTGATCCAAATGAAGGGGTAAAACCACACAACACTTATGTACCTCGGCAAGCTCACGGTTGGGGAGTTGCGCTTGAAAAGATGAGTAACACAATGTCCGACCTTTGTGAATCAATTAGCGAGAATCCATTCTTGACTTGGCTACAAACTTTTGCCAATACTGTCAAGAGAATGATGCCAAAGTCACCAACCAAGAAGCCTTAGTCCAGAATCTCTCTCATCAAATAGGACAATTAGCTGAACAACTGTCAACTAGGCCTCCTGTGGGATTTCCGAGCAACACAGATAGGAACCCTAGGGATGTGAATGCGATAATGATTAGAAGTGAAAAGGAGCATACTCCAACAATCCCAAAGAATGAGGAAAATATAGAAAATGTTAGGGATGATGAGAAAGAGCCTGAGGGGGCATTCACACCATGCTTAGAAAAGCCCCCCGACGAGCAATTATCCTCCATCTCTACCATTTTAGGGAATAGTGATTGCACCGAAATATCTTCGCAAGGTGAGGTTGTTAAGGCTGAGAAGCAACAACCATGGTTTAAAGATTATGTGAATTATTTATCCGGGAGATATTTACCACCAGACTTGAACCAGCAGCAAAAGAAGAAGTTCTTTTCGGACCTTAAACACTATTATTGGGATGAACCCTATCTTTTCAAGCGATGCTCGAGACAACATCTTTAGAAGATGTGTTCTGAGAGTGAATTCCCGATATACTTAAACATTGCCATACGTATGAAGCGGAGGACACTATGGAGGGGACAAGACCGCCGCTAAAGTTCTCCAATGTGGTTTTTATCGCCCAATCTTTACAAAATCTGCATGACGAATATGCTAGATCCTGTCATTCATGCCAAATGACGGGCAATATCTCAAGAGAAATGAAATGCCACCGAGGAGTATCCTAGAACCGAAATCTTTGATGTATGGGGAATTGATTTTGTGGGACCTTTCACTTCGCCTGCTTCAAACCGCTATATTTTGGTGGCGATCGACTATGTGTCCAAATGGGTTGAGGCAATTGCTTCACCTAGCAATGATGCAAAGGTTGTCTTCGCGGTTTTAAAGAAAAATATCTTCACGCGGTTTGGAATCCTCGTGCCATCATTAGTGATAATGGGAGCCATTTACGTAATAAGCCTTTGAGAAGTTAATGGCCAAAGTGCGGGTGAGACATAAGTTAGCTACCGCTTATCATCCTCAAACAAGTGGTCAAGTTGAGGTCACAAACCGAGAGATTAAGCGTATCCTGGAAAAAAACTGTGAACCCAACAAGGAAAGATTGGTCGTTGAAGTTAGATGACGCTTTATGGGCTTATCGGACTGCGTATAAGACTTCCATAGGTATGTCCCCATACCAGATTGTTTTTGGGAAAGCGTGTCATCTACCGGTTGAACTTGAGCACCGTGCCTTATGGGCTACTCGTATGTTGAATTTAGATGAAAGTTTAGCCGGAGAAAAGAGATTGTTGGAATTAACTCGCCTAGAAGAGTTTCGCATTGAAGCTTACGAGAATGCTCGGATCTATAAAGAGCGCACTAAGAGATTTCATGATAAAAAGATCCTTGACCGCACCTTTAAGGTGGGTGATATGGTTCTTATCTACAATTCGCGCTTGAAACTCTTCCCGGGCAAGTTAAAATCAAGATGGTTTGGTCCTTATAAAGTGAGTAAAGTATTTCCTTCCGGAGCTGCAGAGGTAAGTCACCTAGATGATCGAAAAACTTTTATGGTCAATGGCCACCGATTAAAGCATTACCTCGGGAATCATTTTGATAGAGAGGAAGAAGTATTTACTCTCGGCAATCCTAGATACAACTAGACCATCATGTGAGTACAGTCGAGCTAACGACTATAACCATAGAACTATTTCTTAAAACTATATTTTTGATTTGTTTTTGTTTTTGCTTTGAATAAAGTAGCATGAGGCTGTTAAGGTTTTTTTCATCTCGCCATGTTCCGATTCTAAGTTCGGAATAAACGAGGTTTTTTCCTTGATAGCCGCCATGTGAGTTTTGTAGTTTTAACTCTTTGGTTTTCCGTGTCGTTGGTTGTATGAAATAAAGTGGCTTAAATTGTTTTTGGATATTCTATATCTAATTACTGCCACATTATTTTATAACTTCCATTGACATGTTATTAACGGTTTCGTGGAGTTTCTGTTTGGTTTGCTTAAACAGGTTTTCGTTTGCTTCTCCACGACGTGCTTGGTCTACAACTACATTCTGCATCTACTTGAGAGCCTTTTCCAGAGCTAAGTCTTTTTCTTAAATTCTCCTTTTTCTTTGTCATTGAGGACAATGCCGAGTTTAAGTGGGGGGTAGGAGACTTAGCCATAATGCTATAATTGAACAATTGAATGAAACGGTAAAATGAAAAATTTTGAACAAATGCCAAATTAATTATCTCGTACCCTTAGAATTGTGAGTTCTTATACATAGAATTGATAGGAAATGAACCAGGTTGCATGATTACATGATCATTTTATACTTATGTGAATGTAAATTTAAGGATATTCATGCCAACTATTGCAAGTAGTTATTTATTATTCGATTACTCAGTGTGTGAATCGAGTTATACCGCGCAAATTATAATACCTAAGAAGAATTATGTGTACATTACGTAGATGATTGGTTATGCAGACTTAGTGTCGATATTTATCTCATTGATGTATTCTATCTTCTCGGCCATCAAAGCGGAGTAATAAGCTTGAGAATTATCTGTGTTTTGACAAAATGTTAAACACTGGGCTTGTAGTAACATTACCAAAGTAGCCCCGCGCTTGTGGTAATATTCAATGCTTCCACTAATCCGTGAGAGGAGGATTCTTGCAATGCATACTTTACTTTTAAAGCAAGTTTCTTTCTTGAGAAGTGGTAAAGTTTGAAATGATGAAAATGAGAAAAAAAAATTCAATTTTTAAGAGGCTTGAGTATCTTTCTCGGTCTCCAAGTCCAAAAACTGTATGGATGACGCTCGTGCTTATTGCACCATGTCTTTACCCATTGCGAGGCTTAAGAAGTGGGAATACTGATGTTGGTAGGTTGAGATTGAACAGTTAGCATAAACTTTAATCTTGCCACGAATAGATAAAACCAAATGCACATGCACACATCACTTCGATTCATAGCGAGTAGTGAATAATGGGTACCTTATGAGCATAGTTGGTATGAGTTGACGCGAGTTTCTTGTGTAAGTATGATTTGACCACGGAAATGTTATCTTGGGAATGACTTATTGATGCTTTGTTCGGGACGATCAAAGTCTAAGTGGGGTAGTTGATGACGGTCAAATTATACCCGTAAAAGTCATCAACGTAGACCTTAAATCGAGATTAATAATATGTATTTTATATTAAATCACATGTTTATATGGATTATTTAATGTTTTGTGATTTATAAAATATAATTTGGTATTTATCCATTATTAAGATATAATTTGGTGTTTATCCATTTTTATTATATAAATCGGTAATTATCCGTTTTATTATATTTATCCGCTTTTATTTAAATATGATTTATTTTGGGATAAATATCTATTTTGCAGATTGAGATAATTATGGAGGATAAATACAAATGGAAGGATTAAATCTCAAGATAAATCCAAGATGCATTGAAGATAAATATCGGATAAGCACGAAAAGATCGGATAAGCATGACAAAAGCCGGCAAACCAATCAGAGAGTGGCGCCAACTTCCACACGCATTTAGGGGGGGCGCACCTTATTTTTACAAGATCGGCGGGAGTTATCTCTTATTTATTTTGATATTTTGAAGTATATCTCTTAGTTAGCTTGAACCCTATAAATAAAGGCATGTATTACACGCCATTGACACACCAAATACACTCTAGAAACACAATATTACAATACTTTTAGTTTATCAATATAGTTCTTTTTATTTTATATTATGTTTCTTCATCACGGAGGCGATGGATTCATCGATTAGAGATTGCATTGAAGGATTGGAGGACCCTCCGTCTCACGAGGTAATGTCTATCCAAATATGTCGCTTTTATTCGTAGATCTATTTTATTTCGTTATGGAGTAGTCGTTTGTGTATTGATTTCGTGATGTAGTTAATTAACAAACCCATATTCATGTAGATCTAAGCCGTACGAAGGCGTTTTACGAGCAAATTCTAGAGTCACCGGTCTAGATCTACCACGGTCTATATGGTTAGATCTAGCCATCAAGATTCTAGTAATTTTCTGTGAACGACTTCGCTACGTGCGTGCTTTCATTTTCATATAAACATGTAATAGATCCGGCCAATATGTTACATCGTTCTCGTAAATTAATATGATATATTGTGAAAATTGCCATGTTAAATAGGACATTAGTTAGCCGATCGTTTGGAGGTGTGCCAACCCGCCACGGTGGTTGCCTAGACGAGGTGACGATTTTAGATCGGCATCCCTAGTTTGGTATAGCATGCTTGTTATATGATGTTCTATCCTGTCCAAGGAAGGATTCGTAATTAAGCATAGGGATCTTTTATCCGTTCACGAATTAGATCCAGTTTAGGGGATGGCTCCCGTAGCCAAAATATAATCAACCTTAATGTCTTTTCTGTCTCGGTTTAGATATACATATATGGGGGAGTAATTACTACTAGCGTAATCAATACCGTTTGTTAGAGTCTTATAAAACCATAAAGATAAGTGTTTTAGTGTCTACTGTCGTATTGTTAGTCTTTGTGTTTTCTATCGTGTCAACCTTTATTTTTACGTTATTGTTGGTCGGAGACCGCCCTTTAATCTATTTTTAGTTTAATAACGTTGTACTTGTTTAAGCCGAGTCTCTGTGGGATCGACCTCGACTCTATCTAGCTATACTACGATTGAACCTAGTTCTCTTGCTAGTAGGTTATTTAGGTATCGAGTTATTTTTATAACTTGACCGTCATCAATAATAACAGAAAAGTCATTTAATATATATGTATAAACATGAAGAAATAGTAGAAATGATCCGACCCGGTCGGATCTGGTCCAACCCGATTGCGTTTAGGAAACTATTTCAACAAGTATCAGTATCACAATATCAGGTGCAGCTTCATCCACTTTCATCCCCTCATTTACTTCAAACTTCCCCACAGCTGAGATGCCCCAATTTAATGATCCAATCTCAAACAATACACCAAAAACACTTTTCAAAGATAAATCCAGTTAACCTGAATGAGGAATTGAATAGGTTGAAACACTTAAGCATTCTAAAATAGATTCACAAACTTAAATTCAAGAATATATTAAGCTCCAAAAACTTTGATGCACAAAATCAGATTCCCAATACATATCAAGTTCATTGGTTCAACTAATAATGTTCTCAACACTAAGAGTCTATAAAGCATTGAGAGATAAAATACCTTCATAATTTTCCATTGAGTTTTGAATTCAAGATAATATTCATCAGAAGACAACACGGTATCATCATATATGTTGTTGAAATACCGAAACGGAGCTCTCTGTGTAATATTATGCTTCTTACAAAATGGAACCCAAATCTTTGCAAACTCTGCTGCTTCAACTGATGAATAATACATTAATGGAGATGCTGCATCATCTGAAACATAGATTAGCTAGACTATGAATTATGCTTCAAAACTCTATTGCTTTATAAATTTTGTATAGAAAACACCAAATTCACTTCACAGAGCGAAAACATTAATTTTCGGAGTTCAAACCTCAAGAAACAAATATTTTTGGAGGAGCCGCCGCCGGCGACGCCGCAATTTCCTCCACATCGGTGTTGTAGATTGTCGGTCGAGCAGCAATAGAAGAAGTTGACGGAGCAAGTGGAAATTGAGATTGAGGAGGCCTAATTGGTGGTCGAGCAGCCATGGAATTTGATGGTGCAGGAGGTGGAATTTGGGGACGAAGAAGCTCCGATGAATTTCTCGATCTAAATTTTCAAGAGGATGCCATCCTGTGTGAAAAGCTGTTGGTGCTGATGCAACTAAAAATAGAGGAGTATTTTAGTCCAATCAATTTAAGTTTGTCGCTTATTCTTATTAAAAATATTGTGTGGATTAGAATTCAATAAGAGTCAAAAGGTGGTTTATACCTAATTTTGTCTCTTTTTTAATATATATCAATATTACGTCGTTTTAATTCGAAGAAAAAAAAAAGTAAAAGAAAGAGAAAAAAAACTCGCATTTCATTTCAGCGAGGGATATGACTCCGTAACAGATATGGATCTACCTCTATATGTGAGTGAGGCTAAATGTGCAATACATCATCATATTACACTGTCATTATACAACAAGACAATTTTTTTCTCTCACGATGTCCAAAATATCCATCATTTTTACTTAACGGAAAATGTTATTGTCACTACAGATATGTCGCAATAATTGACTGAACACTCTTCACCTGAAATTCTATTACGTGGTGTCTAGACTACAAAAGCCCGAAAATAACACATAGGAGCGCTTGTGCTTTTGTGTGTATTTCAGAAAAACATGTAAAAAAACATCATAACTTTATGTGTTATACATATAAAACTAGTCCTAAAGCTTTTTTTTTTTTGTGTTGAAAACAAGTCTCTTTGGTAGTAAGGATTCACCACAGTAGAATTTCATATATTCTTCGCCATTGATCATATCATGATGTAAGACACGTTGATTCATATTAGATTCCACACTAAATGACGTAAAAGTGTGTTGTGTCAATTATTCTAACACAATTGTTGTGATAATAGCATTACATTTCCGTGACTACTCAGTCTATTCGCGGCACGCATGCTAAGGTGACGAGGCGCATTTGCATTCTTCTTGTGCACACGTAGGATTCTCTAGATCCGTAAAATCGCATTCGTGGTAGCATCCGTAAATAAGAAGTTTTACGGAGACATCAATCGCAGCTAAATTGGTGCGATGGATATTATTTTCAGTCTGGGCAGCCATTGATGAGTCTTCAACTACGTTGGAAGCAAAAGCAGAGACGAGTAAACAAAGAATGCAACCTGCATTTTTATTTTTTATTTTCTTCATTTTTGTTGCAGTTAATATTTTTTTTTCTTATGCAAAAATTATAATATGTTGGGGGCCAGAAGGACAAAAAAAAATCATAAATGGGGATAGAAGGACGTGACTACATGTTATGTGATTAAAAAGGACAAATTCGTAATAATTGGACAAAAGTACCCTTTTACACATTAAACACGTAGTAACGCTAGATAAAGTGTAGTAACAACCAAAAAACAAGTAGTAACAGCCAAGAAACAAGTAGTAACACCCCATAAAATGTAGTAACATCCTATGAAAAAGTAGTAACAGCCAATAAACAAGTACTAATAGCCAATAAACAAGTACTAACAGGCAAAAAACAAGTATTAACAACCCATAAAATGTAGTAACGGCCAATAAACAAGTAATAACAGCCAAAAATAAATAGATAAAATTACATCAAAAATGTCGTAACGTTAAAAAAATTAATAGTAACAACCCTAAACTCTAAACTTTCTCAAAAAAAAAAAAACATCCTCTGATCTTCTTGGCCGGAAATTGGATTCGGTTGGAGCGCGTGGCGGAGTTTGTCGAAGAAGGCAGGAGGAGGTGCCGTTGTGGTGTCGATTGATGGCAAAGTGCTCTCGAGAGCCGAACCCTCCATGGTGACGCCGACGAGGAGGAAGAGGAGATAGGGTGAGTGGTCAGGTTGCCATAAAACCGGTGCAATTGCGAGGAAGAAGGAGTTACGATTCGAAGCCGGGCCGAGTGGTGGCGAGTTTAAGATTATGATCGGAGATCAAGCAGCAGCCATATTTCTTCATCGGAGATCTCTCCCTCTCTTTCTTCGTCCTCTGTCCATCAATGGCTGCCTGCCCTTCTCTGCAAAACTCTCCTCTTCCTCTGCTAATTCTCTGTTCAGACCGGCCACCGGAACCAGGCGGTTTTTTTTGTGATCGGCGGAATCAATGGATTAAATGATGTAACCGGAATCAAGGGATTGATATTACTGTAACCCTAAATGCTGAAATCAATGGATCGGCTGATTAATAAAAGAATTAGAAAAAGGGTATATTGGTAAGTTTACGCAAGTTTTGTTCTAATTAATAATCAGCTTCCTTGGATCCCGATAAATAAATTAATCCGTCCTTCTCGGCAAAAACCTATAATATGTTGCATGGTATATATAGTGTTGCCAAGATTTATCGTATCTAAATGTATTCGTTATTTATTGATTATTCAACTTTAAGTTTCTCTAATCTTTTTTCGTATGGCCTTGGTGGAGGGGCGGCGGATGGGTCTATCTACGTTGACTGTGGAGAGGGACAGTTTGATTTGTGTTCAGTGGCTTACATGTCGAGAGGATGACTTCTCGTCTTTTGGCAGTTTATTGCAGGATTGTGTTGTGGAGGCGACCACCTTTTCTTAAGTTCGTTTTTCTTTTGTTAAACGTACCGGTAATGTATCGGCTCACTTGCTAGCTCGAATAGAAGTTGATTCATTGGGTGTCGTTGACTGGGGAGAACATCCCCGAACAATGTAAGGAAACCTTTTATGGGAAATTAGGGATAAAGACACAATCTGGAATATTTTTAAGTAACATGATAGCTACATATTTTTTATAGGGAGAAGGACAACTGCATAATTTTTATAGCGAGAAGACAAACAAATGAATCGCAAAAATCGGTGAATCTCCCGGTGAATCCCGAAATCAGTGAATTTCGACAGAGAATCCCAAAAATCAAGAATTTCGACAATGAATTTTGAAAATTAGTGAATCTCGACGTTGAATTTCGGCAGAAATTTAAATGAATGAATTTCGAACACAAGTGAATTTCGACATGAATAAATAGTTTTGTCGTTTATGCAAAAGTTTCAAAAGATCATCGTTTCTACTCAATTGATGAAATATTTACATGCTTTCTCTCATTCCCCTAAATTTTATCAATCAAACAATGTAACTTTCGTTGTTTTAGCGGATTTGGTTTGATTGATAAAATTTATTGGTTTCCTAAAAAGAAGAAAATTTTATAAAAAAAAATCTCTAATAATCCAATCCCAATGACAACCTGACATTACGTCCTAAGTCTATGTTGACATGTAAAATAGATGAACATCTTGTTGGATTTCATTTACAAATCAAATTTAAAGCTGGTAGTTTATATAACATACAAGGTCAATAATGTGAAGAATTAAAGAGGCTTTTTTAAGAAAGTTTACTTCAAAAAATTACTTTATATTATTAGACATATAAGAAAAAACAAGACAACATAATGGACCAAGTTGCATAACGTCACACTCGTCATCTTCCGAAATTCCAATGGAATGAAAGAGGATAAAAAATCGCCGGGCTACCACGTATTTATAATATTTTTTTATGGACGTTTTTAATGACATCATATAGATAATGTATGAGATTGAAATATAAACGTATAACATAATTGGCAGCTACTGAACCCTAACTAGGTGGTTTGGGTTTTTTTAGGGTACATATTACATCTCGTTATTATAATACACGAAGGAATATGCGTGTAGATCCTAACAACCTACTAATTTATTCTGCAAGAGAAGGGAACACAATCAATCCCGACCTCTTAGTAAAGGTATTTTTATTTTTTTGGGAATTGTGTTTTCGTTTCCTATTAGTTTAAGGTTTAATTAAGCCTTTATTTTCCTCCAAGTCACATAAAAACCGACCTAGACTCATAAACACCTATAAAAAGCCTCCATGTAGCACTCGACTTTCCCATTTTGAGTTTTCGGAGTTTCAGAAGAGGGGTGGCGCGTTGAACTGAGAGAACCTATCGGGAAAGCGCACCAGTCAACCTTGTGTTGACTTTCATGGCTTTGTCTTGTGGATTATAGTGCTGAAAACGAAGCAGTTTGGGTTGTATAAGTTGTTTTAGATTTTGAATATCTTCTTGAAGATAAGATCTAATCTCTTCGTAGTTGTTCTTGGCTTTGATTCCCATAAGATTTATGTTAGTTTCGTTGTGGGTTTGTAGATTCGCGTAGTTTTGGAAGCTAGTTGTTATTCGACTCGTCTTTAATGTAAGGAGTTCTTATTATCATAAGAGTCCATTTTTAATTTAAAGATTATGTCTTAAAGTTGTTTTGAATATTGTTTTATGTTAAATTGCATGAAATCGAACATGTCTATGTGCTTGCACGAAATCAAACATGTCTTTATGATAGGGTAGCTACTGGGTATGTGCTAGTGCATAAGGTGGTTTTGTAGAGGAAACCTGGGCCGCTATACTGTGAGCCTCTCTCGGTATCATGGGGGAAAGTTGCAGGATGGCTTTCTGGGCCGTTCTGTGTTGTCAACAATGTTTTCAGAAAGTTAGTTTGCATTCTGGTTACGTCTTTGTATTATGTTTACATTCGTATGATGGAGATATGAAGGTAGTTCAGTGTTGTTATGAACTTTGTATGTTCCTGTAGGTTAGATATGGAATTTGACATGAACCTACGTGCTCCTACTTGCTTTATGTGTTGCCGAATTTACTTAGCACGGTATTCATTATTAAAAAACGAACAACTATGCTAATCCATGTCAGAGGTCTATGCTAATCCATGTCGTTCTTAAGACGGTGGTCTTTAAGTCTCGCGGGTCCCTAAGTCCCACGATTGAAGGTGTAATTAGTTGTATTAGTCAAGATGTACTTTGCGCCCTCATGTTAAGTAATTAGGGATCGGGAGTTGAGAAGACTAGAATACGACAAGAACATAACAAACAAGACACGGACATTCTACAACTAGTTGACAAATACATTTGGGTTAGTAGATGGTTCACGTAAGGTTGATTAGTAGAACACGAATACGTTAACTAAGTAATTAATGTTACGAACAAGTACATACAATATGAACTTAATGTAGTTTATATGCATGTTTTCTATACATGGTTCAAAGGTGGTTTTCAAGCGGCTGTCCTTATATGTCAAGGTGGATTTTAAGGTGAACTTCCTTATTTTTACAAGATATGCTTTTAAAAGTGTTTTATGTATTCTTCAAGTTATAGTATTAAACTGTTTGCGGACTGGATGAAGTAGATTATAGTCTCCGTCGTTGTGGAGTTGCAGAAATGGTACATTCAAAATTTACAATCAGTTTTAAATGGTACATTTGTGCTTCATATGGATTATAATGTTCCCTTGCCAACTCTACACACGATATTCTGTTGCCTTGATTATATCTCACGCAAAATAATTAAACGTACAAATTAAATTTTGCGTGAGATATAAGCCAACTAGAAAGTGACAGATCTGTTTTAAAAATAAAAAAAATAAAAAAAGGACACATCTAGTCAACCATCGTTTTATGTGAGCTAGAAAATCGAGCCATAAACATAAAACACACATGGATTTAACAAGGTATAGAAGAAAATTAAAAAAGTCATTAGAAATATAATTTTTTTTAAAAGAATATAAACATAAATTATATTCGTATTTTTTTTAAAATCAATTTTTTTTTTTAAAAAAGGGTTTCAATGGGACACGTGTCCCTTCACTAACACATGTGGATCTGTAACGTGCAATACTTGATACCACATTGTGACATGTATACAACAAGAAAAAACACTTTTGATTACTTTGTATACACGAGTTCTAAAATTAGACCAACGTTTAATTTTATTTTATTTTCCCAAACGAGAATTTCCGGATTAGTCGGATGGTGGGTTCGGACCAAGAGAACTTTACAACGCAAAAAAAAAAAAAAAGTACAGCAAGAATGCCACAGAAAGTACAGCACGAGTTCTAAATTTAGACCAACTTTTATTTATTTCTTAAAATCCGGAAATACCTAAAAGGAATAGAAATTCTCAAAATCACAAGATAATATTTGATGTAAATATTATGTATACTTGTAACATATTGCCGCTATAAAAATGTGTCGTAATAATTGACACAACACGATTTTACGAAGAATTATACCGCCGAGGCCCTAAAATAACACATAAGAGCCCCATGATTTTTGCTTGTATATTTAAGAAATATGTGTAAAAGCACAAAGGCTTCACGTATTATCTCTTAAATACACATAAAGTACTCTCTGTCGTAGGGTCTCTCCGAAGTAGAATTTCACCACTTTTACACCGTTGATCGATACAGACACACTATATATAATCAATGGTGTAAAAGTATAATGTTCTATCAATCGTCGTTACACAGTTGTTGGGATAATATCATTACCTTTCTGTAACTGCTCAGCCTATCGCGGAACACAAGTTAAAGGTGACGAGATGCATTTGCATTCGTTTTGTGCACACGTAGGATTCTCGGGATCCGTAAAATCGCATTCAGGGTCGCATCCAGAAATAAGAAGTTTTCGGGAGACATCAACCGCAGCTAAGTTGTTGCGATTGGGATTCGTTTCGGTCTTGGCAACCATTGATGAGTCTTCAACAGCATTAGAAGCAAAAGCAGAGACGAGTAAACAAAGAATCAAATAAGCAACATGCATTTTTTTTCTTTTGTTCTTTTGGCAGTTAATCTTTTTTTTTTTCTTATGCAAAAATGTATAATAGGTTGCATGGTATATATAGTGTTGCCAAGATTTATCCTATCTAAATATATTAGTTATTTATTGATTATTCAACTTTAAATTTCTTGAATAATCCAATCCCAGTGACAACATGACGTTACGTCCTAGGTCTGTAATAATATGATTAAAAATAAATGAAGTCTATATTGACATATAAAATAGATAGACATCTTGTTGGGATCTACTCTATTCGTTTCAAAATAATTGATGCAATTATAAAAAATAAAAAAAAAACATTGTTCCATTTTATTTGATGCAGTTTCATTTTCAGAGAATTATTTATCGTGTTTTCCTACATGTATTAAGGAATGAGAGGATAAAAATAACATTGCATTAATTATAGTTTAGGTTTTTTATATTTATTTTGGTATTAAATTAAAGCATTTACTCGTTTTCTTATATGCGCGTTTTTATAAATTGCACTAGTTGTTTTGAAACAGATGTTGTGTTTTTATAAATTTAATTTGAAGCTTGTAGCATTTTTAAAATACAAGGTCAATAATGTGATGAATTAAACAAGATTTTTATTTATTATTTATTATTTATTAGAGAGTTTACTTCAAAAAAATCTTCTTGATATGATATAAGACATTAAAAAAAAAAAAACAAACTTAGACAAACAAGTGAACCAAGTTACATAACATCACACTCATCATCTATTAAAATTTTATAAAATTCCAATAGAATGGAAGACGATCAAAAGCCCTTGGCTACCAATTAGGTTGGTTATGGACCAAATTTTCGTTGGTGGTCCTCAACCAATAAAAATAGAGAAAAGATTTGGTGGATCCTTGTTTTTAGAAAAAGTAAACTTCCATATTAATTTTTTTAATTTGTTAGGAATGATGATTTGGTGATCCAAAAGTTGATCCTTGACCACTATAAAATTTGTATTATAATACTCCTTCCGTCTCACTTTGTTTGGGACTTATTCCTTTTTGGGATGTTCCAAAATTAGTCCCACTTCTAATGTTTAGAATTAAATTTGTCTCTTAAATGTCTAAAATGACCTCATATAACAATTTATTGAAAAATGTAGAAAAACACAATAGGATGTTGATGAGCGAAAAATTCACCCACTAAAAATACATTTATAAAGACTACATATTTGTCATGGTAAACTAACTCTCTGGCCAAGCAGAGTCTGTGTCGATTCTTTAGGATAGCTACAGAGTAGTGAGGTCGTCCCCCCAAGAGAAATGTGGTTGTGAGTACCAAAGCGAACGTGGTTCTTAGTCTAGGCGATCAAAGTTTTAGGTGGAGTTTTTATACTAATGCGAAAAAATAAATTTTAACTAACGAGATTAACTAGGTGATTAAAAAGCATAGCCGAGCCATGATCCAACAGGTTATCTCCCCACAGGAAAACTTGATAAGGAGTGTGTTTTATCTGATTCAGTTTATATGACATTCACGGGTGTCAACTCTTTATTCTTGCGTTAAGATCTCAACGACTCTCACTTAACCCCCCACACTATGTTTATTAACCCTCCCTTGTAGAGCTAACTACTTTAACATGGTTGACCGTAATAAAAAGCCGTTGAAAAACCTCACGTAAAAACATAGTTTTAATGTGTCACTTAGGTTGCCAATCTAACGATTAAGACTAAGGTTTAGTGATTTTAAAACATGTTTCGCACATCTCGTAAAAATAAGAATCTCACTTAGGCATAGTCCAGATCTGTCACTTAGATTGTCAATCTAACAATCAGGACTATGATTAGTGATATCCATATCTCACATCTCACCGCAAAATACATTTATAAGCTCAATGTAACCGTGAACAAAGTTGTCAATTTTATTCAAAGTTATTAAAATGATCAAAACAAGTTTAAAACATGATTTTCTCATACGAATGTTTAATTAAGCACAACACAACTCCATCTCGTATCCCGAGGGTTGATTTTACCCTTTTTCACATAATTCGGCTATACAACTACTTTAGCTAATCATAACAACGGAAATACAAAACGAAAGAAAACAAAACGAAAAAGATAACTACAACTATATAGATATATGTATAGATATATATATATATATAGATATAGATATATATAGTATACGTATATATATATATATATATAGATATTTATACTAATTGCATAAAAGTAAAAGAAAGCAATAAAAACGGAAATGAAATTATATTAAAACTATAACTAGTCGGGTTATTACACCGACATTATAACGACATAAATTACTACATATAGGCCCCCAAAACATAAAAATAAAATAGAAGAAAATGAAGGAGAAGAGGAAGAAAGGGGGCAACGATCTACTCTGCTGAAGCTCTCATATATATAGGCAATGAATCACAGCCGGACCAGGCCGGGTAAGAGCCGGACCGGTCCGGGTACCATTATTGCATATGACTCAGCATGATTCTCGAAGGATCGATTGATCAGATTTATGTAATTAAAACTTGTAAAATTCGTATCTTGAGTTGTAGGCCTCCAATAATTATGATTCTAACGTCAAAATTAAGCTCTCGGAAAATTCTTCAACTTTCATGAAGGACACTTCTTCAGAAAACGTCGTTTTGATAGGCCATTCCCATTACGTGTCGTTTGCGACATTTTCCTTAATACAAATCAATTAGCCACTTGACCACCATTTGAGTTGTAGAAGTCCGATTGACTTGATTCAAAATCCATTGGAAAGATTTCTTGAAGATATACAACTTTCATGAAGGATTCTTTTTCAGAAAACGCCGTTTTGATGAGCCATTCAGATGTCGTGTATCGTTTTGATTTTTACTATTACGAATCGATTAGCCACTTGGTCATAACTTGAGTTGTAGACCTCCAATTAACATGATTCAAAATGCGTTGGAAAGCTCTATCAAAGATCTACAACTTTCATTAAGGCCACCTCTTCAGAAAATGCCGTTTTAATGGGCCATTGGTTCGTCGAAGATATAAATCGTTAGTGACACTACGAACCACCGATCCACTGACCTTTGCTCAAGCATGGCACACTCTATATCCCCATAAACACCTCTTTTAAGCCTCAAAACGTGTCGTTACTCGGGATTTTGGTTAACCTATAATTACGCAATAAACCACCAAAATACCAAACGTAAATCCGACATTTACACACACCTAACTTAAACCGTACAAAAACTATAAAACACGCTTAAAAATACGATATTTTATATAATAGTCACGACTTATATATTTTTATGAAATTTAGGAATTAATGACTTTAATTGATATAAAAATGCTCGAAATGATATCAAAAGTGGGTTGAAAAGTTATAAAAATAACGGTGAATTTTTCCGTTATCAGATGTAATTGTAATTGAGCTATGTTTTTAATGAGTAGACAAGACATTAAATGATGTCTCCTTATTTTTTATGAGTTCCCAAAAGTCCCAAACAAAATGAGACGGAGGGAGTATTTGTTTATGAACGTCTTTAGTAATATCATATAACATCTAAGAGTGAATATAAACATCTATCTATATATATAAAGAAGAGCACATTTAACCCAATTCTTCTCAATTTTTACCTGACCATAAATCGACCGCTCCAGTTAAAAAAAATACCAAGTGTACAAAGAAATCTAATAATATCTACCGTTAATAAAATAGAATAATATCCACTGCTTCTTTTTGAAAAACAAATAATATCTACGCTAATAATCTATACTAAAAAAAACAGAAAGAAAAAAATTACGGAAGCCATATCGAGAAAAACAAAACCATAAAACATGAATCCCGGAAGCCATATATCGAGCGAAAAAAAAAAACGAAATCATATTTTCCCTCAACAGCTTCAACACAGCTACAAAATCTTGGCAACGTTATTATCATCAAATCGTTCCGACTCCCACGTTATCATCTCCTCAAACTCTATAACATCGGCAGGCTTTTTATCATCATATTCAAATATTTTATATCCGAAATGTCAACAAATTCCTGAATACAGATCGATCGAAACAATTAGGAGTCTGATCATCGAGGCTAATTTGGTAGCTTTGGATGTTTAAAATGCACAATATCTTTTCGTTGATTCCAGTTTTTCCTAATGATTTAAGCCTCATTCGCCTTTCTGTTGATTGTTTATGGAAAGATGTTTTTAGATTTTGTGAGTTTGGTTACGATGACTGCTTATCAGACCAATATTTTGATAGCGTCCAACAACGGTGCCTTCTATAAGCCTATTATTTATAATGTTTTATCGAAGCATTTACATTTCTTTTGCATACCAGATAAATTGTAGAATACGTCCATCTACATTCATAATTGCATGCTTCTCATTCACTGAAGCAAAGCTGTTGCATTGTATCAGTATTTCTACATTTTGTTCTTCAGCTTTTGTAGATCAGGAAAGCTCCGCACGGCTTGGACAATTGCATTTCGGTGAGAAGAACATTAACTTGAATGATACTCTCAGGTAATTGAGGTATTTCATTTGTGGCTAAGGAAAATATAGATTTTGTTTCTTGATTTTGTTTGCTTTCATCTTTGGTTTCTGTTGATCAAGATTTATCCTTCCCTATTTCATACAGGTGATCTTTAATTAGCATGATTCATAAAGGTTATATATTTTTTTGTTTTTGTAAATTAGTCCTTAAATGGTTTTTCATTACCGTAAGGATTGGCTTTCACTTCGGTCGCTACTTTTGTAAGAATTTCACGAGTTAGTGTTAAGGATTATCAATATTGTCCATCATTTGAGTACTTCGGTTGTTCAAATGGGTTGCGACGAAGAACAAAAATGCAGCACATTTAAGACCAGTACTTCTAATAGAAGTAAACCATACAATTTACGGTACATATCTAGATTCTTGGGTTGATTTCTTTTGATATACATTATCATTCATGTTTATTTTAAATTTGGTGTTGATTCATTTGTATTGTAGGTATAAACCTTTTTTATGGGAGACAAGTTATAGTTTGGAGATGTTTCTTATGGAATTGAATTTGTACTAAGTGCAGCGGGTAGCTACACCGTTGTAGTACAAGAGGGGGATGTATAATGAAGGCGTATCCAGCAGTCGGCAACCTAGCTAACTCAAACCTACAACTGATTATTGAGACCCAGTTCAGATACACAACTTAACCATGAGATGTTCATTAATGGTCCTAAATATGAATATATGTTTGTATCTATTATGCATACGTTTCCTGATTATTTTATTTCATCTATTTCTCATAATACTGTAACGTCGTTTATATATAATGGTTATTTAACCCCTTTAATGACATGTGATGTATAGCATTCTAGCACTGAGCTTGAAAAACACTAAGTCCGATTTCCAGTTATGCACAGCTACTACAAGAGAATCATGTTCCAGTTGCATCAGGTTTGTGATGCTTTTCTTCAATCACTATTTGTATGCTACTCTGTCTAATTCAACAATTTATGTGCATACATTGATGCTAACCCAGCTACTCTATATAATCAATTTTGTACAAATGACATGAAGATAGCAAAGCTTGGTAAGCATTGGTTTGACTAGATATTGTAACAGGTGAAGGGCTACATCGAATTTCATGAAGAGTCATTGTGTGGTTAGTTGCATACATGTTAGCAAAGTTATAGGATATTTCTCATCCAAAGGATCGATTTATCCGACTCATACCCGCTTTTCCCACAAACGCGATCCTGGTATCTTAACTTTTATCTTTTTTCTGTCATTTTTTTTAATACTGAACAGATACATGTCTCAAAATCTCATCGCTGAATATTATCTCCGGCATCTTCTCCTACCACCTAATTAAGCAGTTGTAACAAATTTCAATTACGTCTCCGTCATGCTATTGTATCAAATTTCATCTACGTCATCTTTCATTCAATTACGTCTCCGTCATGCTATTGTATCAAATTTCATCTACGTCATCTTTCATGATCTTTTCTAATTGCAAATATAACAAATTTTATAAACAAAAAAGTTAGCGTTAAATTTATTGTCATCTCTCGATCCAGGCTCTTTCGTGAAAGAGAGCAATATAAGGTAAGAAATGTAGAGTTAAATATAATGTCATTTCCTCCGCTCTACTGTACGTGAAAGAGAGAAAATAAGGTAGGAAATTGTGAGTTAAATTTACTGTCATCTCCTCCATCCATCTTCATGAAAGATTGAAAGAAGGTAAGAAATTGGCATCCATAATGGTGATTTGCTGTAAGTTTTTTTTTTTGGTCGTTTCTTCTTTTGCATTGTTTATTAATTTTGACTATTCATAAACTTATCCACATGTAATATCTTGGATAATTTCGAATATTTATGTATTATCTCCTCTATGCAGCTTCATCAAAAAGAGGTAATAAGTAGAAAGTTGGCATCGACAATGGTGGTATGCTGTAAATTTTTTGTTTTTTTAATATGTATCGTCTATTTTGAATATTCATCCACATGTAATTTTTGCAAAATATCAAGGGTATTAGGTGGTAGAGGCCAGAGGGGTTGTGATAATTTAAGAGGGGTTGTGATAATTTAACGTAGCTTCATGTTTTTCCTCTTAATGCATTCACGATTCGCTGCTATTTTTTTTCCCTTTCTAATTCTTTTATATTATTTTTATATTTACATGAAAACCCTCCTCGATTAGTTTGTTAACCCTGTCGTATTTGAAACTTTTCGTTGTGATGTGCAAAGCAAGACAAATATAATCTTTGGAAACTGCAATAGACGTGAGTATGTTTTATTCAGGGGCGAGGCATGTGTACCAGGGTGGGGTCACGTGACCCCACCGAGATCCGGATTTTTTTTTAAATTACAACGATGTAGTTTTGATGTTAAAAATATCTTTTGTTGGTAAAAATAGTTTTAGGCTCCAAATGACCCCACTAACAAATTATTGAATAAAAATGTAGTTTTACAATCCGCGACCTCACCTGGAAAAACTTCCCGGTCCTCTTATAACTATAAAATGGAATTTGCTGCGTTTGTATGTTGAATTAGCACTCATGATTTACTACTGCTATTTTGTCCTTTTGAGTTTTATTTTATTATATTTACCTGGAAAATCAAATGTAAATGATGATATCTTTTAGTTTTACAATTTGAATGATGCATAATTCACTGCTTCACATTTGTAGGGATGAAATATGTCAAACGCCATACGATGTTAATATTTGTTGGGTTGCATTTTTGCTCGATAAAGGTGTTAAAGTGTGTACAAAGGAGCTTCATATTTGGATAATCATAAAAAATGGATATCCAACTCTAAGTCGGTAAGTAGTTATGTATATCAACAATCAAGTTCTCTTTTAGCCAATGATGCATGTGTTCAATTCACAAGTTTGATGCTTGGAAGGAACAACTGTTACATTTGAATCAAGTCACATATTAGTGATGCTTCAATGTATAAAATAGTTATTTCATTGAGTCTGATTTTGTGTGCAAGGAAAAAGTGGGTGAAGGAAAATAGTCATATCCACCATAAGAGCTTTTAAACCTCAACAACTTTTGTTTTGCAATTGCTAGAAAATTAGGCATTTAAAAAATTATACTTGAAACTTGATGTCTCAAGTACTTGATTACTCAATTTTCGGTTAGAGAAATGATTATTCCATTAACAAATACGCACAATAAAGTCACACAACAACCTTTTCCACCATTGATTATTTGGACCCATTTGAATCAATAGGTCCCACATCATAATCAATTGTCCAAAAGTGTGTTGTGGATTTTGTTGTGGCTATTTTGTTGTGGCATTATAAATTACAGTGGAATAACATTTCCCCTTTTTTGATGTCTCATTCTCACTCCAATGTGCTTAATTGGAGTTTTAGCCTAGCCAATGCATTTCATTTTCTCAAGAATATTGTTGTTGGAGTACAAGAGACGGCAGCAAGTCCTTCTTCTACTATGTTATTGCACTCCAATTCTCTCAAGAAAGTTATATAAATGAGATAGAAAAGTGTGGAGGAGACACCTGAAAAAGAACCCCCTCCCCACTGGAAGGTTTTATGTATGTTGGGCTTAGGTTTTATGCAAGAGTTTGATCAAATATTGATCCGTTATGGTCACCGGAGACACCTCTCAGATTTAAAAAAAAAAAATAGTTGGTCATCCTTTGGATTTAATCCATCGTGAAAGTGTATGAATGTATTCACTGATATTGCAAGAACATTTGAAGAAATGAACGTCACATTAGATATCCATAAACTATTTGTTGTGTAGAAGATCTATTAGCCTATTTGAACATGAATTCATGTGTTGCAGACACCAAGCGTTTGATCGATGATGATGTATGATCAGCGCAATTTAAGGGTGTGTTATGTCATTTTTTTTTGTTGCTGTGACACAACTATTGTAGAAGGAGCATAAAAAAATATTCCAATTATATGTTTTTTTTTTTTTTGCAATTATATGTTTTGTTACTTGATTGGTATTCCTTTTTTTTTTTTGAGTCAGACAGTTAAATTTTTTTTCGTAAAACAATTTATAATGAAATGCATTTCCATCTCCGTTGTATCTTGATATAAAAAAGGGATTGTATTACGTTAATGCAAAATATTTATTTGAATACGGTTTCCACATTTTGTATTATTGACATTGTCTTTGATATTCTTTCATGTTGTGTTAATATTTTCTTAGAAAGTCATTTTACATTCATATGTATCTTCGATGAGCAATGATGTACACTCCAAATGTCAGGAATATTGCACTTACTAAATTTTGATACAAATTCACGTCCTAAATAAAATGCGTATTCTTAGTTTTACATCACCCGTGCATTATGCACGGGTTTCTGGCTAGTACAATATAATTGGCAGCTACTGAACCCTAACCGGGTGGTTTGATTTCTTAAGGGTATTACGTCTAGTCATTATAATCCACGGGAAATGCGGGTGTTGATCCGAACAACCTACTAATCTAAACCACAAATCTAATCATGAATCATATATGCATCCTACTCGAACAGGCGGGAGCTATATGTATTAGAGAAATGTTTTGAGGTCCACGGACCCCACTAAAAAACAATCTACATTTCATCAAATATATAAAAAGGAAATATCTTTCCCATCAATTTTTATCTTATCACACATAAATTTATTTCCAATTTCGCCCTTACTTTTTTTATTTTACGCGCGTTCATTCTGACCAAAGTTTGGTCAAATTGTGACATATTATCCATACTGAAATATGGTCAGAATATACGTGTTGAGAGTCCACACTGGTTGATTCTGACCATCTTTTAGGTAGAATGTTTGAAGTTTTCCAAACTCATATATAGTCAGAGCATCATTCTGACCAATATTGAGTCCGGAATACTCTGCATATTCAGACTATAATTGGGTCAAGATAACAACAACAATATAAGAGCACCACTATTGATTCTCGATCGATTTGATTGAATATTAAAGTTTTTTCACTCAATTTTAGTCGAATGTCCTTCCGACCAAGATTGAAGTATGAAAACATTCAAAATTCGACTAGAATAAAAATCAAGATAATGATCGTATTCACTCAAATTGGGTCGAATGGTTGTTATATTAATTGACCATAAATTGGCTAGAATAGTATATATTTTCCGGACTCATTTACGGTCAGAATGACATGCATGTGGAATATCCAAACGAAACTCACTTCTCGCTTTCTTGGTAAGTGTAAAATAATATTGGTATGAAAATATAGTCCCTATAAAAATACATTGGACATCATGAAAAAAATAAAAAAAAATGTTTTAACCGATTCAACCAAAAATAACAGAAAGCATATGCTTAAATTCTCCCTGTAGATTCTCCACAAGTGAATGGAAATTAAAAATAGAAGCATTCTTTAAATATAGTTCAATAGGCACCGATCCTGTTCGCCAATCGAAAGATTACTAGCTAGCTAGCCTTTCGAGTTCGCCGACCCTATTCGATTGAAGTACCGTTTTGGACAGAATAAAACGATTGATGACTGTGAACACGAATTCCACTCAAATTTGTCTGGCGGATAAAATGTTACACTCGTCTCGATTTATAAATTTTCGCATTTACTCATTTCGGTCTTGTAAATTTTCCAGTTCGTATGGTTTTTGAAGTGTTCAGATTTGTTGATAAAATTGTTCGAAACCATGCTAGTAAGTTCATACTAAACAACATTTCCAAGATTGTGATCAAATCCTTGTTTTAAACTTGTATAATGACCGCTCGCACTTAAAAAGCAAATAAGACATATCTAAATGAATCAACAATGAAAAATCATTGAAACATACATTTTTCAGATGAGAGTCTTTATTTGCACCATCACGATTTTACTAACGCACCACTATTTGTTCGTCACACTGAATCGACTTTCAAAAAATTGATTGTTGAGAAAATAATGAAGTTTCTGAAGGCCGACGGTAAGGATCATTGACTGTTTCAAAGTCGAATCTTAACTCATTGATCGCTTTCTGAAGGCTAATCCAGTGTGACGCAGAAGTAGCTAGCTAGTACGATGCATCAGAAAGTTAAGTGGCGTGTAAATAAAATCAAAATACATTAAGACTGAAAATACTTCGGACACCACAATGACTACATGACACCACAATTACTTACAAAACGGTCATCCACGAGTACGATGTTGGCCAACGTTAGCTTCGGTGAGGTGTCGTATGCATAACGAGTGTCAATGACAGTGACGTCTAAACCAACATTAGCCTCAACGACGTTTCTAACGTGTAAGGTGTTAAGTGAAATTTTATGGTGCTATGGAGAAAAACAAAAAAAACAAAACAAAAAAATTAATCAAAAATTTGATACTCGAACCAAAAATCCTTAATTAACTCATTAAAATTATGGATGGAATTTAGTGAACAGTGTAATCTTATCTCTAAAGGCATAATTTAATGGTAGAAAAAAAAAGGAGAAGGGGCCATAAGGACAAAAAAATTAATAAATTGGTCTGGAAGGATAAAAGTAACATTTTCATGATTATTATAAAGGACAAAAATCACAATTGTTACTTTAAAATTGTTATTTCACGTGTTAATGTTACTTTGTGTTTCACAATTGTTACTTCATATTTACTTTATTCCATAATTGTTACTTCATAATTGTTATTTTTTTCCTGATTAAATTACAGTGTTTCTATCCTGATTTTTTTATAATTTTGTCTCTTCGATAAAAATCTTTAAAAAAAAATTAACAATCATACATACAACTTTTACAAACCCGGACGAAGGCTGTTTCGGTTTTTGGCTGAAAGAAATGTCTTCAACCAAAATATAAATAAATAATATAAAAAAATATTTGTGATTTTCAATTCGAGTGCGAGGGAAACGAAATTACATTCAAACCAAATTCCCTTTTACTATGCACACTGCCCATCGCATCTCGCTTTGTTCCTCCGTTTCAACCTTTCCCCTTTTCTCACTTGCCCTTCTGCACAGATTTCTCCCCCATTCCCACCATTTTTGATGCGGATTAGGGCATTAATCGTACAAATTTAGTTCTTCTTCTGCCAATCAGGTGTGAAAAGTGAAATCTGTTTCATTACTATCCCGGATTCTCTACTGTATTCGTGGAACTGCTGATAGTGTTTTTCTCTTATTTTTCGGAAGTTGGAGGAGCATAGAAATCCATGGCGAAGGTTGCTGCTGCAGGTCCATTAGCTCCGTCAAATGCTTTTCAAATCGGCGGCGGCGGCGGCGGTCCGAAGTCCACCGTCACTACTTTGAAGAGGAAAACTCCGTCGGAATTACGGGTAACATACCTTTGTACAAGTAGTTATTAATTTTGTTTAATCTTTTGGCCCCAGTTTGGTGTGGGGAAGTGAAAGGAAAGGAAAAAAAATACAGTGGTAGAAAAGAAATGATTTTGATATCCATCACAAGTGTTTGGATTAACATATAAAGAAAAGAAATTACATTCTAAAAATCAAAAGAAAAATAGAAAGATGATTTTTTAATTGAATCTCAAGATACATAAAATCCCATTTTGTTGTACATTGGTCACCAAGCCATGAAGTGTATCAACATCCTAGCAAATTCGAACATAATGCAAGCTGGATGGAGTGCTTATTCCAAGCAATTTTCCATTTACACTGAAACACAAGTCTAGACAGCATAATAAAATAGCTGATTGATGGAGTAGGAGGACGATTTACTAGTGACTTGGAGTCGGGAAACAGTTGGGTGCTAAATGTAAACACCTCGGACGTCGGGCCTCGGAGCGTATGGGTTTGAATCCCTGTATTTATAGTCCACTAGTAGCTGGTTATTATCTACTAAATGTGTCTACTTTATCTTTTGTGAAGAAAGTTAGCAATTGTGATGATGACATGTAGACTTGGGCTATCTTATGAACCATCTTAAAGAAAGTATGTTATGTTAACTTTGTTCATTTCTGATAGGGGGAGTTGCTGAAACGTAAGAATGTCACAGAGCATGTAGATGAATCTCCGGACCCTGAGACTGAATCCACAGAGTAAGTTCTTTCATCTGATCTCTAGCCCTTATGAATTACACTGCTGAATTGCTTTGGCCTTGCAGGACTGCTGATAGTGTGGTACAAATTCAAAAGAAAGACTTCTCAAAAGGTCCAAGATACGTTGATACTCGTTTGAATGACCTGTTTCCTGTGCGGAAGAACGGCAATAGGCTACACTCACTCGGTCAAAAGGATAATTTCAAGGTTGCATGACTCATCGTAAATATCAGTTTTCATTTTTTTTTTTTCAATCCCTTAGGCTGGATTTTCATTTATTTTTCTCTTGTGGGCAATTTCACAGTCAATCTAGCACTTTTTCCCCCCTACTTTGTATCAGTTATCCGCTTTTCACTTTGGCGACCTAACCACTTCAATTTTGTCCACACTGTGGTCATCTCAATAATTTCATTAAACTGATTAGTCCCTCAAACTTTGCACATGGTCTTACTCTTACATGTTAGAAAAGCACTGTTTCTCCTCTCAAATATACTAACCTCTAAGTTCAAAGAAAGAAGTTTCCAGACAATTTTTTTGCGCAACCTTACACTTATGAAGAGACACCACATAACCAAATCGACAGTTTGTTTGAGCCACCGACATATCATGTCTATAAATAAGCATACAAGGTGTTGAGAATGTAAGGCACGGTAAGTCCTTCACTTGAGCAATGGGTTTAAGTTGCGGCTGATGGCTTAGCTTTGATGAAGTTTGTCTATTCTGTTGTAATGTTATTGCCCCCAGAAATTGCATTAAGTTTTGAGTTATTTATGCATGATTTATTTGGTGCAAGTTTTCGTGTGTTGTTTATTTGGACTTGTGACTTGAAAAACTCAACATAACACTTGTTCTCTATCTTCTCTATATTATCCCACATATAATTTTCTTTCAGTTTTCCCCTCTCAACGTTTGCTAGTGATACATGCCTTAGCTTTGCAGTCTCTGTTATGTTTCTTGGCGTCTTTCATACTCACCACAGAAAACAACTGATCATTCTTTGCAATTGTCTGTGGATTGCACTAGTCTAGTATAATGCAGTCAAAAGACCGAGTGAGCAAACTGCTTTTCCAATTTTTATTGTATTTTCTTGGAATGGATGTCATGTTATAATTCATTTTTTCTTTTGATGCTAACATTTTCATAAATATTGCATTTTGAATGAAGATCAATTCGTGGGGCTTGCATGCTATGATGAAAGTAAGAACAATAAGTTCATTGTTTGTGCCTTTCTGCTTGTTCTTGGATACTAAATTTGATGATTGTTTCTCATATGAATGGAATGGATGTTGTGAAAATTCTTTAATATTAAGTTAATTAATTTGTACAGATATGGCTGTGTTAAGTTTGTAAACTTTCCTCCTTTTGAACAATTCTTTCTTATTAATTTGACTATTGAGAAATGCTATAAGAGCTTGAAAGCTTGAAATATTTCCCTGTTCTCCCCTCCCCCCCCCCCGCGTTGCACATAACACGACAACAACATGGCCAAAACAATTCTAGGATGATTTACACAAACACCGTTACTAATATTTGTTTTTGAACTCGTTGAATCTAAACTATAAATGTAACAGGAAAACAATCCTGCTGAACGCACTGGATCCCTCAAAGCTTCCTCCAATACCTCACTTCCAGCATCTGGAAGCCAGCAAGAACATTTGAGGTACGGTTTCGTGATGTTGACCTTTACCTTTTGCAAGTTCACTGGAATTGCAATATGCTGACATCTTGTATGGACCTGCAGGGGTGATGGCTCTGTGGCTTCACATTTGTTTGGTAAAAATCGGACAATCCAGGGATGTAATGCAACAGAGAAATGTAGTGATAGTTCTTTTCGTAGTGTTTCTGAGCTCTCAGTGGGTGGTGGAAGTTTATCTGCTTTGTCAAATATTGATATGGTACCTTTAAGGTTCCCAACATTTATGCTTGTTGTTTTCACGATGTTTTTCTTTGTTTTGATTATGGCATTATACGTCTTTGGCAGGATAAAGCTTTAAAAGGACTGGTTCGTCATGAACCTCTCACTGCTTCAACATCATCAGGAGAGCTTTCTCAAAGGATGTCTAATTTGAATCCACAGAGTTACTTGTCAGAGTTCAGTATCATTGGCAGGAATACTCCTCTTGACTTGACGCTCAAGACCACTATGCGGGTATTATCTTCATCTTCTGTAAACTGGTGAGTCTTCTAGTCAAGCAGTAACATTCCTGTCAATCGGTAAATGTTTATGCTTCGTGCTGGTAACACAGTTCTTTATGTTATTAATTTATCAGGTATCTTTTTTTGTCTAATGCATGTTTAATTTTATCTGGTTCAGCCCTTATAATTCACTCGACGTACAAAAGTTTGCATGACTTGCATATCCGCTACTGCATTGGAGCTGTTCAATTATATTTTTCTGTGTATTGTTTATTTATTTGTATTTTCATGTGTAGGTTTCACCGGCTGGTCAATTGCAGCACATTTAGCCATAATATTCAATCCAGCCAGGACATGAATATTTCTTCAAAACCTGCTTCATACACTCCAGGATCCGGTCACGGGGCTTTGTACTCTTGGCAGTATCCACAGTCTTCTTTACCTGCTTCAGTGATATCTGCTTTAACCTTAGCCGAGGGGGATGGTACTATAATTGAAGAATATGATATTATCCTTCAATTATTTTTGTTTAGTGTTTGCATTATAGAAACTATTTTTCATTGCAGGTCAAATGGGTTTCTTGAGCAGCCGGCAAGAAGCTTGGGAGGACTCATTTCGTAGTCTGTACTACATGCTCCGAAAGAAAATCTGCAGTATCTTCTATGGTAAGTGTCTGATTCTGTTTTGTTTGTTCGACTGTCTTTCTTGGCAAGATATTTTGTGAAGCATCGTCTTTTGTGACTCATGTATCTGATTGAGAACATGGTGCATTTCATACTTACATAGGAAATAAGCGTGTTGGTCATAGTTTGGAATTATTTCCATTTTTCTATCGTACTTTCTAAATGTATACTTTACCTGAATTAAGTTATATGCTTTTGTTGGACTATTGTTTATGTAGATGTGATTCGAATATAGATTGTCTTTGTTAACCAGTATGTTGGCTATGTGAAGCCGAGGTTTAATATACATCTGCATGGTTGCAGGAAAATAGCTATTTTATTTACTAAAGTCTAGATGTTGACCGTATTTTTGAGCTGTGCAGCACATACAACGTTTTTTCTTAAATTTTATGATTAGAATTTCCAGACCTAAGCAGGGATTGACAAGATACTGTTAAGTAGTTTGATTGCCTACAAATGTATCATATTCTTAATTGTTTGAGAGTTGTTAATGGCACCACAGTGATATTCGACCTCTAGAAAGTCGAATGTAAGCTCAACATTCGACTTTGCAGAGGTCGAATGTCCATTTTCGACCTCTGTAAAGTCGAACGTAGCCCAAAGTGTGGTGCCATTTATTTAAAATGTCCATTTACCTTGTTGTAAGCGGTGTACACACTTATGGGATCAGTTGTGAAACGTTTGCAGTGTGCACTACACAATTTGTGGTGATGTTTACTGCTTGTGATGGTCCGAAAGAAGCAAAGAGTCGCTGTATTGCTTATATATCTCAGTCAACTAGAGGTTTGCGGTCACTGCTGCAAGAACATGTAAGAATTTCTTACTCTATCTCGAGGAAGCACCATTGTCATAGTTTGTATTAATTATGGTAAAACTGTAAGCTTATGCACCATTTGTGGAATTGACTCAAATTTCCTTTGTTATCTTAGATCATATGGTTTTTATGTCGTTACAGATTGACTTAATTACTCTTTGCATTGCCTCCATTTTTATTTTTTTTGGGTGGGGAGCAGGAGGTTTGTTTCTCTATGCCACTTATGCAATCTAAGGCAGAGGGGGGTGTCACAACAGACCCGGATAATGCACATAAGTCTAGTCTGGTATGAGAACTATGCACCTCATTAATTTTATTACCTTTTGCTGTTTTGTGTAAATACAAAGGGCTTACTTATTGATCGTAGTTGGTGGTGCCCCACCAATTTGTCACTTTTGCTCTAGTTGTCTTCGTTTCATTGGTGGCTATTATTGTGATGGCAAGTTACCTTTTGCCATTTTCCAACTGCATTTATTTTTAGAAATGTTATCAGCCATGTTATGTCTGACAATCACTTTTCTCGTGTTTCTACTTTTTTTTTTTGCGTTCATTACCATGAAAAATGTAAGCATTGGTCCAAAAAAACATGTATGATAGTGCTGAAGATATTAGAGTATTTTTTGAGATGGATAAGCTAGAATATTTGTTTAGTTATTATTGTTTAAGTTTGTCGTGCACATATTTACTCGGCAGTTCATCGCCGTTAAGCTTATAACTGTTTCCTTGTAATCTTCACACCAAATCAAAGATAGTGAACTAATTTTTTCTATAAAATCTACATATAGAAATCATAATCTATTCTGCTAAAATGTGCCTAATCCATAACTTTTTGATGTCTGAATTATGTTTCTTAAACTAGTCCATTTATCAATGCAGGACCAATATTATACAGACATTTCCGATATAGACAACAGCCCACAATCATTGCTCATGTTTGCTGGAAATAACAGAGTACATGCATTGTATGATTTTCTGCTCAATTACAGGTGACTGATATATTTCTTCATTTAACCTTTTGCTTTTTGGAAAAGACTCCGCGTGTTGTTTCATAACCTTGATGTTAAGAGACATAATCTTTGAACCTTGTGTATTTCGTTTTTCAGATTTATTCTAATATCCCTTACGGGTATGGATGTTCCGATCCTGTACTCACCCGTGCCGTTCAAAAATGCTGCTCTTTCGGCCCCGGAGGTGATTTGTGCTTGCCTTTGGCAACCTGTAGCTATTTTAAGAGACTCCGAAATTCTAATGTTTAGTACATGTGTGTATGTGTCAGGTCAGATGCAAGGAGGTTAGGCGAGCTGATCACATGCATTTACGACAACAGGAGTCTTACGGAAGCGGCGAACCTGCTGGAGGTGGTTCTTCACCTGGTATCTGCTACAGTGTTGAAATCAAGGGTGCTTATCTTCCACCGTGGACTATTAGCAGCATATGTGACGCTATACGATCCTATGGGACGACTGAGTTTGAGGCCAGGTAAACACACCTATGCTCACTAGAAGTTATGCAACTCTAGAGCCCTCAACATTTCCACAATCATCATCTACAACCGTTGATGAATAAGTGGTTCCCAATGATCAAACGGCTGTAGATGATAGTTGTGGAAAAGTTGTGGGCTCTAGAGTTGTGGATGTTGTATCATTTCGGTTCTTGTATAGGCCAGCATTTGATCACTTTTAGATACGATTTTACAGTCAACTCTGTCCTCTAAGCTCGTAAAAATATCATTACTAGGATTTGTACTACGAGTATTTGCTTTTTATACGAATCATTTGTATGTATATATATAGGAAAAATTTAGACAGATCCTGGTGTAGATAGGACAACCTGACCTATGACTTCGGAATGTTACTTTTGTTTAAATTTCACATGTTTTGACATGGATTTTGTTGCGAAATTCGAGAATTCTATTGTACTGATGTTCCTTTTTCATGTGAATGATGATGATGTGCAGTTTCGTGACGGAGCCTGGTTCAATCGGTTTAAATGTTGGTTTGAATGCTGCTATTTGTGAAGAAGATTCAAATCCTGAGTTAACCAAGAACCAGATTCTTGGCTTAACCAATGTCACATACGTTCCTCATCTACGGTCTGCGTACCTAAACGGCTTCAAATGCAATGGCGATACATATACAGCTACCGTTTCACGTGTATGATGAATGTATTCTTCAACCAGCAATAATAGACGTGTGTCTTGGTTAATACCTCAGTAGCTACTATGTCATTGCCTCAAGCGCAAAGAACATGTATGAATGATGAATGTAGAAAAGGTTCCAAGTCAAAGTTGGGGGAATAGAGAGCTCTCTTTTGTTTTTTATCCTCTACTTTGTCTTAACCTAATTTAATTGGAAAACAATTATTTATCTTGCCTTAATGTCTTGCTGACTTGTTTTTCCCATGTCTTAAAGTAATAATGCGCCGATTCCTCCCTCATCTACGGGGAATTTTTAGTTGTCACAATCCCTTAATTTCATTGTAAAACGCATGTGTTTATCAATACAAAGTAATTTACACTATAAAACACTGAGTTTTTCACACTAAAGATACGGGTATATGCAATGTGTGAATACACCACCTAAAAATTTCCCTCATCTACGGCCTTCATTAGGCTCCAAGTGCCATATAACATGGTATACAATTACTTGGTTAATAAATTGTATACAATGACTTGGTTATACAAATTATGACTTGGTTAATAAATTTTTTTGTGTTGTATTTCTAGGCATAGAACCTTTAATTTTTTTCTCTTGAACCAACACATAAAAAGACTAAATTTTTTATGTATATTTAGTTATTTATACATATGAATTAAATTTTAGGAGAAAATGTTATTTACACCTTGAAACTATTATTTATTTGATTAATAACTCTAAACTATAATGCATGGACAAATTACAACATCAAACTATTAATTGATTAATTTACCATCCTAAATTAATATTTTGATTAATTTACACCCTTTATTTTAAAAAATAACATCAATTAAATATTATGCTACCACAGATTATATATTTTGAGACGGAGATGATAATATTTTAAAGGGTGTATATATATATATATATATATATATATATATAGTGTTTTCTAAACATATCTGCAAAACGATTGGACAACAGCAAAATTCCCCCCTAGCAATTAACAGGATTGCTCTGGTGATTCTGTAATTGATGAATCCAGTAATGTTCTTTGAAATCAATGTCATGTGCATTTAATGGCTCCGATTAAGCAAAAATTTACACAAGATATTGATCTTCCATCGTACATTTTAACTAATAAATTCACGTTTCAATCTCTGAGGCCTTATGCGAACCATCATCATCTTGTTCGATTCGTTCACCCGAGCTCAAAACCGCTCCAAGCTTTGAGCATATGCACTTGAAAACGCTTCTAACGCTCGAACACGTTAGGAAGAGTGGATTGCAGGTTGTTCAGAATCATGGCTCGAGTAATGTGGATCGAGTTCGTATACTTAGCCTTCTGATCATCTACTTGCTTCTTCAAAACCTCCATCTTAGCTTTTTTACAGACAAAGGATGCTTAGGATCCAACATGGTACGCGCTTCTTCATCCGTGAAGCTCCCTACTGAACTTCTGTTCCAGTTCTAAGAGTATGATCGACTCTCGCCCAATTTGTTTTCGAGTTTATCAGATCTTTTATGCAGGTGGAGTTCGTCTTGTTGTTGGGTGATTATTGTCTCTATAGCTGACAAAAGGCTTTTAATGGCGTCCGAAACCATCTGTACACAGAAAAATAGCAGACACAGAACTTAAAATCAGCAACCCAAACAAACAGTGTTATTAAGACTTGTTTAATTGTTAATAATACGGGATAACGACACTTTTAGTCCCTTTTGTTTTGTGAAATTTTTACTTTCGTTCCGATGTTTCAAGTTTCTATTGGTTGTAGTCTTTCGTACCTTACATGCTAGAAACTTGACACGTGGCCATTTGAAGTAAGGACATGCTTCAACCAGTAAAAACTTGACACATGGTAGAAATGGACTGAAAAAGATAAAGAAATGCATATACGAGGGGTAAAAGTGTCAAGATAAAACATTGGGAAATCGTGAAACAAACGGGACCGAAAGTGTCCTTATCCCTAGATACTAATAGTACCAAAAAAAAGAAGAAAAAACTACCTTATCAGGCAATTTGTCAAGGACGCTGAGCCATTGTTCAGAAACCTGAAGCACTTCAGATGATCTCAAGCCTCGTAGATCAACGTCTACAATGCTCTCTATGAGTTTGATCCAACGGACGAGGGCATTCGCGTATTCTCTCTGAAATTTCGTAAGCCGAGAAAAACTGGTATACCATAATGTAATCTCGTTTTTAAGCTGAGCTGCAGCATTCTGATGGTATCGCGTAGTTGGTTCCATTTTCTGCTGATTGCTAATAAGATCGTTTAGCTGCTGAGCTATTTGGCTCTGTATTTGATGGCTTTCGTGCATTTTCTGATACATATACATAAGCCTGTGACAAAAAATAATAAACTTTGAGTATTAGGATTATTATATCTTAAAAGTACGAAAAAAAATGCATAGTTAGAGGCGAAACGTGTCATTATGAAACATAGGGATTAGTTTTGAGACAATGAAAAAAGACAGGAGACCAAAAGTGTAATTATCCCTAATAAATGTCACAAGAAACAGGAATCGAACTTAAAACAGAAAGTGGCAGACGTTTTACCCAGAAGTTAGTGCAACGAGTTGAGGATGAAGTTCCTCGTCGATGAGTTTTAACATGGTTGAGCAAGTTGAAGTGATCGACTCTTGCAGAAACAAAGCGCGAGACTGCAGATTTTCAACGATTGAGCGATATTTATGTGCTTTTGTTATTTCATGGTCTTCCTCCTCTAGCTTTTGCAGCATTTTTGATTTCTTCTCGAGTTCCGACTTGGTAATATCATTCTCCTGCAAAAATATCGCCGTCATAAGAAGAAAGGACGATACGTAGGTGCAGATACACATGTACGAGATACGTGTGTATGTTTTGAAAAATATAAGATTCGGATGCAGAATAGATACATGTGGATATTAAAAGTATAGGGATCAAGCTGTACATATCAAAACTACGAGGGCCGAACTACAAATATTGAAAATCATAAAATAATAACAATTTCGAGTGTATTTTCTTCATTTTGGGAAGCTTTTTCCATAAATTTCTGGTGATTTTCTTCAAAATTTTCAGCAATGTTACTTCATTTCAAGTATCCTACAGATATGCATAACCGAATCATGTATCCTACAGACAAGTGGAATTACCTTTACGTCTCTGTAAAGCCTTTGTTCTGCTGCATATAGTTTTTCAAGTGTTACGCAATGAGCTCCCGGACCACACGGTTCGTTAGGGCCACATTTATCACCGGAATCTTTAGTAGAGGTAAGTGACCTTGAAGACTTGCTCCATGTAAGAGAACTGAAAACCCTCGCCGAATTGGTTCGTTCCCCTATCCATAAAGATTGCAAGAGCCCAGAAAATTAGTGTGAAGAAACTTTGCCAAAATTGAAATTGGCAAGCTTCAATCATTACTATTAAGTTGTACAACCATTAATTTAATACGATGATTGTATTATCCAATTTCTCAAAATGCAGTAAAAGGATTAAACAAGTGCCTTAACGAGAAGAGGAATGAAGAATTGAAAATTCTTGAAAAGCATCACAAATAAAAAGCATAGTGTCTACACGGGGACCGAGGGAAGGTCGGATTAGGCCTTTTGTACGAAAAAGGAAAAATCTTGAGGCTTTGATCTAATCATATAACCTTTCTATTCACTAAATTTTTCGGGTGTTGAGTATTTCCAAGAGAAATCTAACAGGTGAGTTGTGAAAGCACATATGTAGAAAAATATTTGCAGGCAAGTCTTTCTAAAATTTGCAAGGTGCTACAAGAACACAAGCAATGAAATTTACCTAAAATAAGAAACACTTGCTCGTAACTTAGTCATATCAGAAATCGACAAGCATGGAAGCTAAGGAACAAGCATAACAACATTAGCTATACAAATAGAGACAGGAATTACTCTTTTCTCCGATACTGTGGCAACGAAACGTGTCTCCCACATTGACATCCACAAAGACAGAAACATCCTTGCAACAATCGGAAGCTTTCACAAAATAATCATCCAGTTCTCTAATAACACCAGGTAGAGTCAAGTTCTTTTTTCTTGCAACCGTTGCCACGTCAGCATCATCTTGAACCTGCCAGGTAATACAAGCAAATTTGTCATCGATCAATACATCATCTTCCTTTTCCAGAGGAAGCTTGTTGACAACATCATCCGCGCTAACAATTTCCTCATCCTCGTTTTCTTGAATTCAGATTTCGCCTCCTCCCATTTATCCTCAACCTGATCACCCGAATCAGCTTTTCGCTCACATTGTGGCAATGAAGAACTAAAAGGGTCCCAAAATTCCCATAGTGGAGGTGGTGGGGGTGTGTGGCTCTCATCTTCATCTATGTCCATAATTTCTTCTTCAGAAGACTTTGAAGTCGGTGGACGAGGAGGGGAAGGCGGCAAAGACGGAAAAGGCGGCGGAGGAGGAGGAGGCAATACAGGACCATATGCAGGGTCCTCAAGTTCCAAAGACTCAGATTCAGTGAATTGGCGAAGCGTAACACCGACATTTTTCAAAGCTCTCAAGTAGGCCAGCTGTGAATCAGCAAACTCTTTTCTGAAACCTAGTGCTCTTTTCATTAACATCTTCCTCTCTTTACAAACTCTCACCTTCCCTTCACTATCCACCATTGATGCAGCACACCCCATTTCTTCAATTTACAATAATATGCTTCAGTTACACTGAGCAAAATTCAAATGCAGGTCAAAAATCATAAGGTATCAATTTAGTAACCTAATGCAAGAATCAAGTACATAACAGAAGCCCTTCTACAAAAATCAAGAATCAAGTGTTTCATAACCAAAAAGAGCTTGCAACAAAGTATATTCAGCAAAATTCCAACATTTATGCAAGGCCCAAAACGAAGAATCAGCATATTAACCTCTAAATACTCTTTGTTCGTGAAACAGACAAACAATCAAATACCTTACATGCATCACTATCTGTTCACTAGTATTCATTATTCAGAGAACTGCAAAAAAATAATAATAATAAATTAATAATAAACTTCAACTTTTTTATAACAACAACCTAGTTGAAGAAGGAAAAGCTTCTCTAGTGGCCCCAGAAATGCTCTAAAAGTGAAAAGTGCAAGAGGGACAACTTACAAGTCAGAATGGAGTTTTTTTAATATGAAATCACACCCCAGATCCACGCCAAAAATTCACCACCATCACTATTTCTGCTGCTGGGAACTGGGAAGAGCAAATGCTAACGAATGTAGTAAAAAGATGACATTTTTCTTTACAAAAATTAAAAATTTCAAGTTGCAACACTTCGGTGCTATGAGAAAACAATATGAAGAAAAAGAAAAAAGAGGTTTGCTCAAAATCCAGTATTTCCTCGGAGAAATGACGAAATGTATCAAAAATAGTTTTCTATATTTTTCTTTAATGTTAATCCATATTCTTCTCGGTTACTAGACGACAAGACATTAATGGCAGTGATGGATAGAGACTAAACAGAGCCAAAGCTGATAGTTTTTGAATGAGAAATTTGAAAAAATTATGCCTGAAAATTTGAATAAGTTAGAGAAAATAGGTAAAATGCAGTTTTTTTTTTCTTTAACAAATTTTTTTTTAAAGACTTTTTTTTAATGTTAAAAGCTAAAAACGTTTTTGAAACTCACAAACCGAGATTCATAACTCAAATTACAAAATTTTGAAAGTAACGATTGTTTTTATTTCTCGTTCGCCTAACCATTATATGTATTTTTTCAACTTCAAATCTTTTTTTTTTTTTTAAAAATCAGAAGAATAGTTTTTCTATTCCTTGATTTTTCTAGGTGATGTATTCAAAATTTCTAGGAGTTTTATATCCTTATCAATTGAAAGACCCGTCTGCTCGGTGATAGTGTCTTTTCGAGTTGGTGGAGAAATAGTTATAGTATCTATTTCGGGGGGAAAAAGATCCCCGACGGTACATGATGTACAGCCCCTCCGGCTGTGCATCAAAACGGCGTCGTTTCGGATCGAAGCGACGCCGTTTCGATGCTGTGTTTTTTTGTTTTTGTTTTTTTTAGGTCGGAACCAAACGGCGTCGTTTCGGGTTGATACGGTGTCGTTTTGATGCACAGCCGGGCGAGCTGTGCATCGTGTACCGGCGGGGATCGAGGTCCCTATTTCGGGAGGTTATAACACGGAGACTCCAATATGGAGAGTGACCCGTGTGGCGTGATAATGGGCCATCTGATTTCATTCTGCAATCAAACCATGGTCATATCATCTTGCGCACAAATGACTTCACATGTTGGAGTCTTTAGGGTAGAATTTCCCATCTATTTCATATTGTATGGTCTCTTGATTTATCTTCAATCTTACCTCACATAAAATTACTTTTAACATAACTTGAACAACTCGGTATGCTTGAAAAATTAAACATTCTACGGTCTTAAAATCAATTGTATATAGTATAATATTTTTATAGAATATTTCAGCATTTGATTCAAGTTTTAGGATTCTCAGAGTTTGGCTCGTTTTATTTAACAAGATGCTCGATTTCGATAAATTCTTAAATGAGCGAGTCATTCACGAGACGAGCTGAACTGCTCGTGATCAGCTTGATTCGTTTATACCGAAAAACAAAATTGTCACTATAGGACCCCCGTTTTTTTACCACTGAACTATAGAGGAGTAAACGATCGTATCTGAATCAAACATTTATTTATCGGGTCGAACAACCCCTTAAAACAGTAATACTTAAACTCAACTTGAATGCGTTTGAGCAAGAAAAAACTTGTTGGAGATCAGTCTGGTTAAGTTTTACTTATACTCGAGTTCGCCTCGATTATGCTTGAAAATTCTTATGTACTTTCAAGCTTGAAGTCGAGCTCGAACAACTCGAAAGATAGTTAAGATTTAAGGTGATCGAATTTGGCTCGTTAAATTTTTTTAATGCGTCTTCGTATAAAATTCGGCTGATGATCATACTTGTGAGATGGATGCTTATCCTCACTTCTTATCTTTGGTGACGATTAATGCAAAGCTAGCTTCCATGATTTTTTTTCCCCGGTGGTGGGTATACAAGAGAAAATTCGAAGATGCAGCAGAGACATTAGTGATATATTTACATTAAGCTAATAACAGAATTATATTGTTTCGATACATAAAAAGATTTTGGATCTCAGTAGTGACCCATTGTTCATGTCTGCTCGCCCCACGCATGAAATCGTTTTCCTTTAACGTATTTTTCTTCCATTTTCAACGGCGTACGTGACACCTTGGAAATTAACAACACATAAAATACAAATAAAAATAAAAAACCGATATAATGACAAGATTTGATTCAAAGCATGACTTGTCTGATCAAAAGTATATGATTTTTGCTTTACACTTATTATGCTTACAGGGGGGAGTAAATTTTCAAAAGATTAACATGCTATTATGTAAAAAGGTGTGGAGACCGTAAGAAAAAATATGTTGTGTCACCGCACAAGGTCATTGCAAGAGTAATGTGATTAAAGTACATAAAATGTTACTACATATATAAGGCGTTGTTGCACCGAGTCATTGTAAGCATAGTGTGAGTATATAAGGTGTTACTACATACACTGTGAAATACGTGCTAGTTTCTTTATGAAAACTGTAATATTTGTGCTAGTGTCTCTGAGAAAACCGTGGTAGTATCATTGTGAATTTTGTGCAATGTCACTGCTAACGATGCGACAGTTGTAGTTGACGCAAACGTTTTTTCAGATTTCAAAAATTACGTCAAAACGTTATCATATGAGATATCGAAATAAAAGGCTTTGTTAATTTTTTTTTGAATAAAAAAAGGCTTTATTGTTAAAAAAGACAAATTGAAGCTAGAAATACGTAAACAGGACCTGAATTTTTTATTGGGCAAAAATTACAAGTGTTTATTCCATTGCAATTTGAATTTTCTCACATTTAGTTACAAAAATGAATATATTTTTGGGAGAAACGCTTAAAAGGACAGTGTTATAATTTCAACCTTCGTTAAGGACAATGATAGTTTCATAAGGCAATAAGGACAAAATCAATAATACAAAGACTGTTTTACCCTTACTTTAAAAAAAAAAACACAAAACCCAGCAGCATATGTGCGTGTCTTTGAAAAAAAAATAAAGAACAGAATTATGAAGAAATCTGCTATTAACGGAAAACCTTTCTCGGCCGTACTCCTCTCAGCAAATCCTCAAATCTCCCACGATGATCTCAAAAATATGCTCTAGATTCGAAATCAATGGCAGCTTCTCTGCAGGAACAACCTCCGGTTCCCGAATCCCCTCTATTTGGCCGACTCTGTTTGTAGGTAAAGTAGATATTGTAATTAAATATGTTGTTTCCTTATTCAAAGTGGGTATCGCAACTTGATAATCTGTATCTATTTCGGTGCTAAGGTCATCTGAGTTTACCCCAATCTACATTGTGATGGTTTGATTCCCATTTTCCATTACATCTATTTTCTTTATCCATTGATAATTGATAGCAATCTTTTTGAAAGTGAAATCTAAGGAGGTGGGAGTAGTTGAAATTTCCACATCTTTTCCGAAGCAGGTCTTGTTTTATGGTTTTATTAAGGATATATGGATTTGTGTTGAAGCAATCAATCCTGGCCAAAGCGTTCTTGGGGCATTTCTTGAATTTGTGTATTTTGCTTGATTTTGTGATCTTTGGGAGTATAAACGACGTCGGAAGAAACAATATACATGGCTAGAAGGTGAAAAACATGGAGAGATAAGGAAGGATCGAAACTTTGGAGAGATAAGTTTGTTGAGTTAGCAAGTCTGCGTTATCAAAATGAAAATATGAGTTATCAAGGCATGTGTTTTAGAGTTTTACTACGAAAAATTCGAGGCAAATATGGTGTTTTAGAGCGACAAATCAAGGCGAAATATGAAATTTGGATGAGTTGTGAATTTTAATTTGAAAGAATGGTGAAAAGAGAGCAACAAAATGAAGCTTTCAAGATGATTATTTAAAGTAGTTTTGCAGCTGAAAATAAGGCTGAATAAACAGCAAAACTGAAGTGAAAATTGACAGCAAATTTGAAACTAGAATCGGGTTGATTCAAGATGGTTTTAAGAAGCCATTTGAAGGTGATATCGAGCAAATGAATGGTTGTATTTTAGATGCTATTAAGGGCTTATATAAGCATGAAATCAGAGAAATTTTGAAGCTTAGAATGGGACTGATTTGGGGCGATATGATTCAATTAGATGCGCTATAGATGTTGTCAGGCATATGTAATTTATATGCTTAGCACAAAGAAGACCACTTTTTCTTTTTTGAGGCCTTTACATAGTCGAGATATCATAATCTGTATATCAGGAGTGCTAATTTTTGTATCATTACTAAAGAATTTATTGTTTCTTCAGTCCATCTCTGAAGTGCATTACTCTTGTTACCTTCTTCTATGAATTGGGGATGTGTGGTGTCAACAGTCATTTGTTGGTATGTGCAACACATTGGATTGAACTTTGGCTTCAGTAAAGCTCTTTGTTGCATTGGTCTTTGTCATATATTCCTTCCACCAACAACATTTTCTTAGCTCTTTTTTCCTGTTTTTGGAAAATGGTTTTTCCACAATATTTGTGCGAGTGGACTATCACTACCGGTTTATTTACCCCAAATGGGTGGCTAGTATTTTAACCCAAGTTAATAAAGATTATGGAAAGATTTGTAATGTACACTGGTAACCGATGATGGCATAGTCTTCAAAGGATGAATGAATGATAGAGTAGTAATTGCAGGATGATAAGCATGATGTACTGTTTTTTGGTCTCCTCTTGGAGGAGAAATTTTGTACATGACAAAACAAAGAAGTTGCATCCAATGCAAGTTTAAACCACTTTAGAAGATAAGTTGGAAATATCAAAGGTGTTTCATTTTTTGGTGAATGTTTATTGTCATAAGAGAGAGAAAGGTGTATTCAACTCGATATGCTAAAATTGTTTCAATATACTAATTCAACTTGTTATTGGGTAACTATGATGCTTATCTACTTTTTCACGCTTAGCTAGCAATATACTCTGGTTCACTGCTTTTACATTGAGTTCAAAACATTACAGTTCACTTGTTTCACAACTAAGCATAAATGACATCATGTTCATGTCCACTTTCATGACTTGGTCTAATGTTTCAATATAATACAATGTTATTGGGTAACTCTAATCCTTAAATCTACTTATTCACTGTTAGCTAGCAAAATACTCTGGTTCACTGTTTTTCATTCAGTTCAAAACACGCTAGTTCACTGTTTCACACCTTCATATTACTAATTCACTCCAAACCAAAGTTAACTTTTAAGTGTTTGTAATTGTAGTTAACCATTGGAAGTTTACTATATTAGTTAACTTTTTGAAATCTTTTTTGCGAGTGCACTTTTGTAGTCATTATTTATAGTTCACTGTTATTGTAATTCAATGTTGTTGTAGTTCATAATTTTAGTCCATCTCAACAATGATATGAACTCTATTCTTCCCAACCCGTTGCGATTGCAACAAATGTTGTGACTTAGCTTTATCAAAATACTCGTTCACTATTTTTCATTGAGTTCTAAATACTCTGGTTCACTGTTTCACACTTACTTCACATTACTAATTAACTTAAAACCAAAGTCCACTTTTTTGAGTTTATAATTGTAGTTCACCTTTGTAGTTAACCATTGGAAGTTTACTATTGTCGATTCACTTTTTGAGTTTTTGTGAGTACTTTTGTAGTTCACGGTTTGTGGTTCACTATTTGAGTTCAAAACACTCTTGTTCACTTGTTTCACTACTATTTCATATTACTAATTCACTTCAAACCAAAGTTCACTTTTAGGAGTTTATAATTGTAGTTCACTATTGTAGTTAACCATTGGAAGTTTGCTATTATTAGTTCACTTTTTGAGTTCTTTTCGCGAATCGACTTTTGTAGTTCACTATTTTACAATGAGCTCAAAACACTCTGGTTCATTGTTTCACAAATAAGCATAAATGACAACATGTTCTTGTCCACTTTCATGACTGGGTCTAATATTTCAATGTAGTAATACAATGTTATTGAGTAACTCTGATCCTTAAGTCTACTTATTCATTATTAGCTAGCAAAATACTTTGGTTCATTGTTTAACACCTACTTCACATTACTAACTTATTTCAAACCAAAGTCCACTTTAGGAGTTTATAATTGTAGTTAACTATTGTAGTTAACCGGTGGAAGTTTACTATTCTTAGTTCACTTTTTGAGTTCTTTTTTGAGTTCATTCATTATTTGTAGTTCAATGTTTGTGATTCTTGTTTGCGATTCACTGCTTTTGGTTCACTATTGGAAGTACATTATTTGTAGAGAGCAAAATACTCGAGTTCACTACTTTTAATTAGGCGTAAAACACTCTGGTTCACTTTTGCGAGTTCACTTTTGTAGTTCATTGTGGTTCACCGTTTGTAGCTAGAAAAATACTATGGTTCACTGCTTTTAGTTCGATTCAAAAGCATCACAGTTCATTGCTTGTGGTTCATTATTTGTAGTTCATTGTTTGTTGTTCATTTGTTATTGTAATTCATTTGTTGTTGTACTTCACTATTTTAGTTCATCTCAACAATGATCTGAACTCTATTCTCTATTCTTCCCAATCCATTGCAAATTTAAACAAATGTAGTGACATAGCTTTAGCAAAATACTTTGGTTCACTGTTTTTATTGAATTCAAAACACTCTGGTTGTTTGCTTTTGACTTCATTGAGTTTACAATTGTAGTTCAATGTTTTTAGTTTACTATTTAATGTCGTAGTTCACTCTTTGTGGGAGTTCATTATGATCGTACTAATACTCTCAATTCACTCTTATAATTTGATGTCATTGTTCACTATTTATAGGAGTTCATTATGATTTTACTCAAACTCTTAGTTCTTTATTATATTTCGATGTCGTAGTTCAAACTATTCTAGTTATTTGCTTTTCATTGAATTAAAAACACTCCTGCTTCATTGCTTATAACTACTTCACATTAATAATTCATTTGAAACCAAAGTTCACTTTTAGGAGTTTATGATTGTAGTTCACTATTGTAGTAGAACTAAGGAATAATAACATGAGCTTTTTCAAAACCAAGCTGAAATGTCTTAAGAGTGAAAATACTCAACAAATTAATGTAATATAATAATAATAGCAGATAACAGAAAACACTATGAAAATCAATACCAAAACTCGAACAACTATAATTCTGGTTATCAACTGGGACAACCTCTTAAGAAACAAAATGACTCAGACAAGTCTTCCCACCAGCTTCACCACAAAAAGACGTAATAAAAAGCACACATAATAAAATTTAAAAAACCCTATTAAGTCATTCTCTGAGCAGCTTCTTTAGCAAAGACTTCTCATTGACTTTAGTTTTGGCTTGAGATCTGGAGCCCATGATTCCACGTACCCATTTTCTCTTATTCTCATCAATCTTGTCATTGAAGTTGGCCTGCAATGCAAAATGCAAAGTTACATTAGCTTTCAAGTTCAATCAAAATGGATATATTTGTTAGACCGTAAGTCGTTCAAATCACCTTAATTGCTTTTAAAAATCTTGTTGAACTCCAGTTTGTCTTCATTCTTTACTCCTGTAAGGCACAACACATAATCGATTTTATTGTGCACAATCTGCATTGAGATCAAACAACTATCACAAAGCTAGATTCTTCCGGATTCAAGCTTTAGTGGAACTCAATGTCTTTGATCAACGATCTCCCATGGTTGGAACCAAACCCTTGCGAATGATACACAATCGCAGGAACAAGAGTCGACTATTACCGTAAGAATAAATTGCCCACATCTTTGTTTAAGAAAACAATCTCAGTCCAAATCTGATTCCATACTTTGGTTCTCTTTTTTCTCCCACCAAAATGTAAGAAAGCTAGCCCAAAAATAGAAACTACAGATTCCTAACTACAAGCTCCTTTTTGGCTATCTCATCCAACCAAATTGGGGAATGATTAAACTGATGCAAAGTGCAGATGCAATCTTAAGGCCAAAAAGGCATCCATGTCCTGTACGGAACTTTGACACAAGGTGGACAGACTTGATGCACAAACCGGTTGCAAACATGCCATTAGACTTGACAGAAAATAAGCTTTCAGGTTCACCTAAAACTTAGGTACCAGGATCAAACCTGATTCAAAACATGTTAATACTTAATAAAGCTTCAAAGCTGAGCCAAAAACAAACTGAACTCATATTACAAAAAAGGCAGAACATATGCAACAAAATGGATCAGAACAAAGACAAGGCAGAGTAGAACTCAATGATGGAACATATAACTGTCCTAGAGGTGTTGGACGGATCTGGACTATAACAAACTTAAGTGTTTAATGTGAGCTAGACTGCAATAAAACAAACAACATCAACACTAACAAGGGCATGTTGAATTATAATTGAGGATATAAACATAGCAAAAGTATGATATAATCATCATGACCTTTGTTTCTTTAAATGATTCTTTTCTCTGATTCCCTCTCAATTCGATTCTTGAGAGGAACCCTTCCATATGAATTCGATCTTTCGAAATAATGAAAATAAAGAGCACCCAATCTCTCATCAAATGCCACAGAGTATCATGTTCTAAACCTCCTTCATCCGAAGAGCATATTTCCCACATTGATGCCTTCTCGCTCTTTCTCATTTCTATACGAATCGCAAAACGGATCCCTTCTCTCACACACAGAGTCAGTCTCCTCTCTAAAAATTCATTCAACCAAAATTCAATAAGAATCCCAATTCTTATTCAACCAAAATTCATTCAACCAAAATTCAATAAGAATCCCAATTCTCGCTCTTTCTCATTTCTATACGAATCGCAAAACGGATCCCTTCTCTCACACACAGAGTCAGTCTCCTCTCTAAAAATTCATTCAACCAAAATTCAATAAGAATCCCAATTCATCACAAATCCAATAATCTTAAGATCAAGTTGGTAAAGTGTCTGATAGCAGAAACAAAGGCTGAAATACAGGAATTCAATCACCGGAAACCACTATGTTAACATTAAAGAATAGCAATATAAAAACAATTATAAAATTTGGCACCTTGAAGCCAAATAGAAAGAAAAAGTGATCAATCAAAGGAATAAAAACACGGAAATGAATTGAATACCTCAAACATGCAGCAAATGTATTGCTAGGGAAAATTTGGATAGCAGAAAGACAAGGAACATAATATTGGACTAAAGTTTCACCACTGTCCAGGCTAATAGGCACACCAGCGCCATATGCACTCCATTCATCAAAACAATTCCAAAAATCACCCAATGTGAAGAAGTATTCCACTTTCTCTCTTTCCCATGGATGCCATAGCCTATTAAGATTTTCTCATCTCTTTCTTGCAAGAGGGAAAAGACAACCAATTAGGCACAAGTGATGTAATGAGATATCAATTCCTGTTTGTTTAGCATTATCCACAAAATCATTTAATGGAAGCTGCCATTCAATCAACGATTAGGGACTTGATCTAGTGAATTCTTCTAAGATTGAAGAAAGTTTTTTTTCGTTGTTGCTACTGACATCGGCCTGATTTTTGGATTTTTTTCATTGATGGGATGAAGAATGAAGGAGCCGGAGCTCCGCCGTTGGCGATTGAGGTGGCGGCAATAGAAATGAGAGATGAAGAGGAAAAATATGATTGACGCTTCTGGTGGCCGGACGATGTTGGGCGGCGGAAAAGAGCAGAGCATCAGAGGGAAAGGAGAAATGGGCGGAGGGATAGAGGGAGGAGAAACTTTTGACATAAAAAACTACGGAGAAACATGACAAAGAAGAAAGGGTAAATGTGTCCAATATTATTGTCTTTGTCCTTAATGACTTATCAAATGTTAAGCTGGACTCCTAGCTTAATGAAATTATGTAAATGTCCTTATTGACAATAAACTATATATTTTTTGATCTGAACGTCAAAAAATCGTAATTCTTTCACCATATCTTTTGATATCTTTTTGATGTCATTTCAAGGTCATTTTAATTAGTCAAAAACAACAAAACAATGGAACAGTTGAATAGTGGATTTGAAGTCAATTCCACTGTACCGAACAATGAATTTGGAGTGACAAGTGGAATTGTTCTTATCACCTAATTTGTACTTCCGTCCTAATTTTTATTTTTTTTCTCGTCCTTTAAAACCACTCCCCATAAAAAATATTACGTTTGTTTAAAAATCTGGCTACGTGAGAAACTAATATTCCGTTTTTTTATTTTTTATTTTCACATAAAAAGGTTATTCTTATAAATTTTTTTTAATATTTTGGTGCAAATTTTTAAAGATTGTTAGTTTTGCAATTTTTTTTAACAGCGTGTCCTATATATTTATTTTGTTATTTTTGTCTCTCTCACTCTTCTATACAATTACGCAACTCCAATTTACACTTTTATTATGGGTGGGCAATGACGGATTCAGAGATTGAAGATGCCGAACGGTTCCTCAAAAAAAAAAAAAAAGGACACCTAAAGTTAAATAGAGCTCTAGGGACATCCAACATATGTGTTTTATTTTTTTCTTTTTTTTTATTATAACAAATTCCTATCGTTTTAATATAAAAAAGAATCTGAAATTTAACTAGGGCACGCGCACCTGATGCTCTACTACAACATCCGCCTCCGCCTCTGCCTATGGGTATTAACCATAAGATTTGTAGCGTTTGCTCTAGTCTCTCTCGTGTTTGTGGTAATGAATATGAATCTTTATCTCACTGCCTTTTTGAATATCATTGCAAAACATGTTTGGCGACACGAAAAAGGTAAGTAATCAAGAGATTGCCATCTCTTAATTCTTTCTTTCAACGACTCACAAGATTTCCTAATAGTCATTTGATAAAACCTTTATAGTATTCTAATTTTTTTCTACATCCATTGATTTCTACCTTAAAGGTCTATTTATTTGTTTGTTTGTTTGTCTATGGGCCTTTATCTGCACACACTCAGACTCTATCGGCGCACTACAATATAGTTGAGATTATGAAAATCGATTCTGGAGAAAAAATCGACTTTCCATAGAATCGATTCTAATAACTGTGAGAATCGATTTTAGATAGAATCGGTTTTTGACTTCAAACCCATCTTTTATTAGATAGATACAATGAAAACCGTACGATACTACGAGTGGGATCCAAATAATAATGGTTTAGTATTATTATTATTATTATTATTTGAGTGTAATGCGAAGCATATTAAATAGTGATCTCTCGGGTCTACTAACCGAATGAGTAGATATGAAGGTAAAAGGACCCACATGCATGAAAGAAGCCGAGAAGCATGAGATAATTCTCTCGAATTTCAAGATACACTGTTTAAAGCACTTATAATCATTCTTGCTGTTTCCAAAACTCTTTACACATGCGCCTTCGAAGCCATCATCTCCTCTTTTTTAGCATTCTAAAGTATAAAGGGGCTTGCTTTTTGGCATTTGCAACAATCCACTTCTTTGTATTTTTTTTCTTTCTTTCTTTAATTTTGGAGGGAAATACGTGGCATATTAGGTTGACATTTGAGGCCTTATTGTTATAAATAAAATGGGCAATGGAGTGGGTTTTTCAAGATTAGAAATTTGTTAGGCTGAACTAATATGCTAGTAATTGTTTATAACAGAATTCTTCGGATGTTGGTGCGAAAACAGAGTTGTTTTGGGGAATATATTCTCAAATTTCCTTTTAATTGATTGAAGTTACGCTAAAGCTGTAATCTTTTTGAAGTGGGCTTTTGTGTTTCTCTGATTAATTTTGTCAGATTGATTGAAGGGTTTTTGAAGAAGGGGGTAAATCGATGGCTATGGTTTTTCTTTCAAGATAAGCAATTCTGCCAACACTGAGGATTTTTGTTTTGTTTTGTTACTATAGTTAAAGATATGGCTAGTATGAAACTGGGATCGAAAAGTGATGCATTTCAACGGCAAGGCCAAGCCTGGTATGATTCTTTGTTTTTGTAATTTCTAGCAATTTCGTGTTTGATCAGAAGATGAAACATTTTTTTTTTGTTGGTTTTTATTTTCAATGAGTTTTTGGCATTAATGTGTCTGATAAGCATTCTGTGTGGACAGAGTTATGTTTCAGTTTTTGCACTGTCAATGTTTATTTTATTCTGTGTGTTAGTTTGTCTGTGTGTGAATAAATATGTAATTCCTTGGTGATGGATTTCTTAGTCTGGTTGCATTAGAAACAATTCAAGATAGCTACTTCTGGTTTGATGTTTTTGTTTCAGGCCATGGTTTAAATTTCTATTGTTTTTGTTGGCACCACGACTTTTGTGCCGTTGATTCTAGAGTCGAGAATCGATTTTCCAATGGTTGATTGTCACAATCGACCCTGTAAAAGTTGATTTTCAGCTTTGGAATCGACTTTCTGCAGGTTGATTGTTTCTGATGTGATGCAACGCTAAAAACACCGTGGTGCCACTCGGCGCCCTAAAAAAATAGTACAAATGAAAATTGGAATTGCTAATTTTGTTTTTTTGAGGTCAAGATTTTGGAATATTGTTGATTTTATATTTACATGGTAGTATATCACTTTACAGAAAGGGACAAGTTCATGTGTTTTTGAAAGAAAATTACAAATTCATGTTCTTTGACAAGGAAAACTGAACTTAAGTAAAGCAGAATTTCTCGTTTCTAGTCTTTCGGAGAAGGTTTATGGACTTAAAAACCTATGAGCAAGCTCAAATTTAAAGCTTGAACTGTTGTATTGAGCAATTTTCAATCTACTTGCAAAAGAGATATCCGTATTCGTCTTCGATTCATCTTGATAATTGGCTTAGAAAGTAATTTTGTTGCCTTAAAGATGTAAATTGGCTGTCATCCTTCTAAGATTTTTCTTGATTAAGCAGCTATGTGTGACAACAAACTCAATTTTCTTAACGCTCGTGTTTGTTTTCACATTGCGCGTGCAAAAAACACTATCGTGATGCATCTTTGATTTACGATAAGGACGTGAACATATTGATTGTTACACAGCATTGAACTTTTCTGGTTCTTCATTTGTAGGTTCTGCACTACAGGTTTGCCAAGTGATATAGTTGTCGAAGTCGGCGAAATGTCTTTTCATCTCCACAAGGTAAATCTTGTGGACTGAATAACTTTTTTAATCAGTATCTAATTTCAATTCGATCATTATCTAGGATTTTTTGTAATTTTTTTGAATGTTCTGAGGTTGTGAATGAATTTGTTGAAGATGATTAATTCATATTTTGCAGTTCCCTTTGCTTTCAAGAAGTGGATTAATGGAAAAACTAATATCGAAAGCATCCGTAGAAGGAGACGAAACTTGTGTAATCAAAATCCCTGAAATTCCTGGAGGAGCAAAAACATTTGAACTTGTTGCCAAGTTCTGTTACGGGGTAAAACTCGAACTGACAGCGTCAAACGTTGTTTATCTTCGATGTACCGCACAGAATCTTGAAATGACAGAGGAATACGGAGAAAACAATCTCATTTCAGAGTCTGAAAATTTCCTTAATCAAATAGTTCTGAAAAACTGGAAAGACTCATTAAAAGCGCTTCAGACATGTGACGGCCTAATCGAGCCCGAAGATTGCTTGATCACTGAAAGGTGTATCGAGTCATTGGCTGCGAAAGCAGCGAACGAATCGAATCTGTTCGGATGGCCTGTTAGAGAGCAAAGTGGGCCCATGCAAATTGTTTTATGGAATGGCATAAGTACTGGGGTGGCTAGGGCTAATCATCATTCTAGTTCTGATTGGTGGTATGAAGATGTTTCTACTTTAAGTTTAAATTTATATAAAAAGTTGGTTTCGAGTATGGAATCTCGTGGAATCAAACACGAGATTCTTGCTGGTTCTCTTGTTTCTTATGCTACAAGATATCTACCTGGTCTAAAAAGACGTCATAGCCCGAGTGCATCCGGTAATCTTGTCACGCAAGTAAGCTCGGTAAACACACTGTCTGAAAACGACCAGAAACTTCTGTTAGAGGACGTCGAGCAGTTACTTCCTATGCAAAAGGGATTGGTTTCAACTAAATTCCTATTCGGCCTAATCCGAACAGCCAAGATCCTAAAGGCGAGTCCCTCGTGCATAACGAATCTCGAGAACCGAATCGGGATGCAGCTTGATGAAGCTAGCCTTGATGATCTATTGCTGCCAAACTTTTCTTATTCTAAGGAGACATTGTACGATGTTGATTGTGTGCAACGGATACTCGAACGCTTCTTGGCAACGGATCAAGTTACGAGTGGTGGTGCATCACCTCCTTGTTCGATTGATGATGATGTTGATGATGATCAACGGATAGGATCATCACCGTCTTTAATGCCGGTGACTAAGGTAGCAAAGCTAATAGATGGATATCTTGCCGAGGTTGCACCGGACATTAACTTAAAGATGCCGGAGTTTTTATCTCTCGGTGGAGCCGTACCGGAGTATGCTAGGCGGCTTGATGACGGTCTTTACCGTGCAATCGACGTTTATCTAAAGGTGATCAATCTTTTATTTACTACAATTTCTTTCCATTCCATTCCAGTAATCCATACGTGACGTTAATGTTGTTTTTTTCTTACGTAGTCACACCCGTGGTTGGTGGAATCCGAACGAGAACTTTTGTGTCGATTGCTCGATTGCCAGAAGCTATCAATAGAAGCGTGTACTCATGCCGCACAAAACGAGAGGCTTCCATTACGCCTTATTGTCCAAGTACTTTTCTTCGAACAGCTTCAACTACGAACCTCCATTGCCGGATGCTTTCTGGTTTCAGACAACCTCGATGGATCAAGAAACTTGAGAAGCGGTCCGAATGACGGAGGATGGGCTACGACGGTTAGGGAAAACCAGTTGTTAAAAGTGGGAATGGATAGCATGAGGACACGAGTGTCTGAACTCGAGAAAGAATGTTTGAGTATGAAGCAAGAAATCGAGAAGCTAGGACGAGGTAAGACATCGTCGGATACGTGGGATAGTATTTCGAAGAAGTTGGGGTTCAAAATGAAGTCACAAATGTGTAGTAATGGTGAAGAGGGCTCTGTTAAAAATTTGAAGATTGGCAATGGGAAAGATGGTAAAGCACAGGATAAGATAAGAAAGCACAAGAAAAAACAGCATTTTCAAGATTAATTTTTCACTTTTAAGTTCTCATTTATCTTGCATTGATCTGCTTAATTATAGCTCAGGGTTTGAATTACATTCTGGATTTTTTTTTTAAACTTGAATTTGCTTTTCATTAATATATCCCTGTTATATATATATAGAGAGATAAATCTTGGATTAAGTGTGTAACTTCATGAACATGCTCGAATTTACCTATGCACCACACTTACCGTACAAACATACTGAATCGACGTTTTGAAAGTTGATGTTTTGAAAGTCGGTACAGACATACACCACGCTGAATCGACGGTTTGAAAGTCGATTCAGTGTTGTGAAGATAGCTCATTGTAATTATTTTTTGAAAAAAAAAATCTGGATACATTAGCAACCGACTAAAGCGGTAAACGAGCTTAGCTAAGCCATTTGTGTGCTTAGTATTGCAAGCGAACCGAGCTGCTCGTGAATAAACTTACACTTATTTAAATTTGAATGTGTAAGGGAATCGAGCTCAAACGAATTATCAGGCCTTGCGAACGTCAATTAAGATCCATGAACAATGTTTTTTTTGTTGTTGTTTAGAATATGAACAATGTGTATCTACATAAAATAAGATATCAAAGTTCACATGTCCAAGGAAACGAGCCAAACTTAAACTCGAGCTCGAGTTTAAGCAAATTTAAAATTTAACAAGCTGAGCTCGAGTTCGAGCTTGAATATAAATACAAGAAAATGAAAATGAGAATTTCACATAGAGGACCAAAATGTCGTTTCATTCATCACTATTTTTCGGGTTATAAACTAAAAAACATTATATGAAAAAACCGCATTTACTTGCACCGAAACAATTTCAAAAATGAAGAAAAAAAAAAAAACCCATTAATTCTCTCACAATCCAATGGAAGGTGTTTTGCATAAACATTCTAAACTCTTGATTGAGAAAATAACCTCACACATACATACACACAAAACCAATATACAAATTTCACAGGGAGAAGGGAGGGGGGGTTGTTATGCATCGATTTTGAGCAGAGAATTAAGGGACGTGCTGTTGAACCGCTGTGCAAAACCACGGATGACAAGCACGATTACATCTCGAGAATGTCTTGTCTGAACCATCAAATCAACATCGTTGTCACTGTCTACAACAATCCGTAGTCTGTGTACATCGTTTCGAAATACCTCCACCTGAAATTAGCAGGAAAAAACATAAACTTTACACACAATGGCTGATGATCATTATAATGACAGCAAAAATAAAATACTTGAAGAATGTGCAAAACCGAGCAGCAAGCAGGACGTAGAAACTTACATGAAATGGCGGAGAATAGGTCCCACGAATTTCAGTTGCTGGGAATGATGTTTTCGAACCTGGCTTTATAACCTTGATTCTCTTTCTATTTACTTCAAGTACCCTTCTCTCAAGGGCTCCTAGTCCAGGAACCTAGTAAATAAAAAAACAAAATTGTAAATTAGTACCTCCTCTTTTCTTTTCTTTTTTCCATTTTTCTAATTTAAAATCCAGGGAAATGTAGAAGTACCTTCTGAGGTTGTGAATTCTTACTGCATAGTACCTGTTTAAAAGTGTAAAATAAAGAAATGGAAATTCATAGTTAGATGTAAGGAGATAATAATAAGGGATAATGATTTAATTGGTCACAGATTTTGCGCTCTCGGCCTTGATATAATGTAGAAAAAAAGAAGCACAGACGACGAGAACTTGAGCCAGTTCCTTTTAACAGATTCTCTATTTTACAGAATTTCAATTCAAAGTGAATTTTGTATTTTTTTTTTAAAGAATTTAAAGATTCTGTGTTTTTATAACTCTGAATAAAGATTCTATTGCGGATGTCTGGTATTTGAATATCTATTTTACAGATTTTACTTTGGTCCAGAATAATCCACGTGTGTCTACGGTGCAAATGGAGTGACTAGGGAAGAATTACCCCTCCTGCAAGTGCTCTTAAAATTACGTAATTCAAGTACCATTGATATACACAAAATGAAAATGTTGGCCATTATAACGATATCAATCTAGCAAAATAGATGCGCACAGAAACCGAAATAAAGTAAAATGATGGAAGATAATTACCTCAAACTTTACGGATCCGAGTTCAATCTTCATTTTCACCTCCTTAATTATGTCAGGCTCTGCAAATAGACATAAAAAAAAATCTAAATCAATACGAAGGAAGCTGTTTAGAAAAGCGTATTTCTCAGAACTATATAGTTCGATAGGAAGAAAAGTAAGAAAAAATACAATGGAAACGAGAAGGTCAATTAATAAAAGCACGTAAATCGTACCAACAGCAATTGGTTCTGTTGAAACTGATAGAGGCTGCCCTTCAACTCCGTCATCCCGTATAGGCGTATATATTGCCACCAACCGGTACCCCACATCATCGACATTTGCTTCATACATCCTTCCTGTCTCCCCTAAAAAATACCCCACAAAACTCGCAATCAACAAGAGAGGCATTTAAGAGTTGAGGAAACGAACAATCGCGTGTGTGTCAGTGTGTGTGTGTGTTATTTAATTCTTCATACCAGGAATAGTTATGAGGTCAGGGCTTCCAACCATTGATCTCAGCCACTGGATTTTACTTTTTCCTTCTCTCCCTCCGCTATAAGTTCCACGTACAGCGTATAAATTGGTGTGGAAGCCCCTGCCCTCGATCTCAAGCTTATCGATTCTAGGAACTCCTGTAATTTCGACAAATTGCCGTCATACAAACATTGAAAATTTGTAATAGACATATCGATTACAATAAATATAGTGTGAGATATCTGGTTAAATGTTTGACCTGGTAAAACAGGAGCGGTTTCTGCATATGCTGGTTCACTTGATCTTCCGAAAACATCCGTCATAATGCATTCACACCTCAGACAGGAACCAATGTCTTCGAATCGGAGTCTGTATGAGCACAACGTCTGTGATGGGAGTGGCTCGAATGAGTTCGAACTTCCTGCCTCAGATGAAGAAAACCTGTTGAACATCTAGTGTCAGTAATTACGGTAAAATGCAGAGCCGGAGAATCAAATTATACAATTTAATAAAATCCCTTTCCTTGTTCCCCAAGAAAAAAAAAACTGTTTTTGCTAAAAAAAGTACATTTATAAGGGACTTGGGACAAGGCAGACACAAAAATTATGCAGCACCACGAAAAATACTCGAGGACGGAAGTTAATACCACTGGTATTTGACATATTTTCTGTACTTTGCCCAGACTTTTTGTTGACTTTCAGTCTTTGGCATAACTTGTACAGCTTTTATAACATCTCCTTCAATAGCCTTTCCAGTAAGAGTAAGCATCTCGATTCTCGGAAGCTCTGAAGCATCATAGAAATTCAGATGAATAGTTGAACGAAATGTATCAGTCTCTCATCACAAGCCGACATATATGGATTGCTAAAAGAAAGAAAGAAAAAAATGGTAGCCCTTAAAACTAGAAATCAGGAACATAAACGCTTCATATCAATCTCGGTTCTTTTTATTGAACAACCTTAATACATGATCACACAACAAATAGTGATTATTTTAATATCAATAACCGAAAATCTACAACTTGAAAGCATTAGTTCCAATCAACATAACATAAGAATACGCATGACTCATAGGCAGGAAAAAAAGGATGCTTTACCAGGGAGAATCACATCAGTTGAATCTGATAACTTAAGCTCCCCAATGACTGAATCTGAGCGTACGGGAGTGTATCTGCAAGATGTAAAATTGATTTTTCACACTGCAGTGCAACGAAACAAGGCCGGACAGAAGTTATACATATTAAAGTTGAGTATTAGCCCATGACCGTAGGGAAAGTTTATATCTATTGAACTCCGACTTCCTAGTACAGAAGTTTAAGGGGGAGGGGGGAAGGGGAGGATGCAAAAGGGTTACCCAAATATTAGACGGCACGTATAATCCTCATCTTGGACTTCGTATGTCTTGGTATTAACACCGTCGATTTGCTTAATCGTTCCATCATCAGTTTTTCTGTACCAACTAAACAAGCTTGATCCTTCATATCCTCCAAAATATTCTCCTTCACCAAAGTAAATGCCAGAGGAAAGCTCTTTCACGCGAACATTTTTAGCAACTGGGAGAGCTGTCTCATTTTCATCATAATAGAAAGAACAGCTATGTTAGATAAACTGAATATTCCGGTAGTTTGCAGGAAATACAGCAGCTTGAATGCATAAAATCCCAATATATGAAACAAAGTAGACCCTTTCCTTTTGTATCTAAGACCAAATAAATAATCAATCACAACAAGATAGGCGTTCCAGACATAGGAAAGTGGAAAGTACTACCTCCGTCACAAAATACAAGTCTTTTTAGAGGTTTTCAGTTTTCACACAGATTAAAAACGTGGCTGAATGTCATAAATTTTGACACGAAAAAAGTACTTTTTGACTATCATTAATGCAACGGTTATAAAGGGAGCATTTATTTTCACCCCAGTGATTCTACCGGTACACCACACATGTACACCACATTGAATCGACCTTTTGAAAGTCGAATCTTGAGCCAAGAATCGACTTTCCAAAGGCTGGTTCTCACATTCAACTATTTGAAAGTCGATTCTTGAAATCAAGAATCAACTTTCAAAAGGTCAATTCAGTGAGGTATACATATAGTGTGGTGTACTGGTATAATCGCGGGGGTGAAAATAAAGACATGGCTGGATGGCATTTAATAAAAATAAATAAAAGTAAGTTTCCTCTCTAAGTACTGTTTCACCTGGAATGACTGGAGAATCGCAAATCGCTGCTAATGGCTGTCCATGTTTGCCGTCAGACCTCGTTGGCACCCAATTGAAAGCCAGATAAGATCCAACATCTTGTATGGATGGAACATATGAACTGCAGAACATTTCATTGTTTTACGTCTGTGCCAAACTGTATAACAAACTCACTAGCCTGCAAAATACTTACAAGGTTTTGCAACATATTTGAACATCATCTGAAGCAACCAATTGGTCCATCAGAGCGGATATTTGAAACTTATTCTTTGCTCTGTACCAAATATATTCCCCTGCACCTTCATGTCCTCCGAAGTACTTCATGTGAGGAACGACCAATTCGCCCTCAGAACATTCAGGAATTACCAATTCGACAGCAACAGGATTCCCTTCACGAAGAAAGTTGTCAATATAAAATTGTAATAAACCACTCAAGCTTCATACTTCTAGTCGATTTTGATAGAATAACACACCGGGTGCAACTGGATTAGACACCAGACTCATTGGATTTCCTCTGACCCCATCTTTCCGCACAGGAGTGTACAAAAGTTCAATGCATTCTCCAACATGCTCTAAGGTCAAATCAAGAAACTCTGCATGGACAATAGGTTGTGCATCAAATACCTTTTCATAAAATGGAGAAATCAGAAAAAAGAGACGACGAAACAAAAACCTCCGCTATTCAGTTGTTCTCTACCACCAGTCCCCTTCACTAGGAACCACTCGAATGAGCAATCTCCCTTCTCTCTGCATAATGAAGCACGTTATTCCGAAATAGGCATAAAAAGAAAGCTAAGCGAGCCGGTAAAAAAAAGGTACATTCTTACCCTCCACTATAAGAAGCAGTGAAGCCCAAACACTCCCCTTCAACGAATGATCCACGAAATTCAAGTGACAGGCAGGTTGGAAAGCCTACAAGGAAATATTTTATCCAAACTCTTAGTACTTAAATATACAGAAACATGTCAACTAGAGTAGTAATAAATCAAGAATTTCATGTCAACACATAGAAATGAACTAAAATAGAAGCAAACAAAATAGTGGACTACAAAACTTATATACAACAAAATTTACAGAAGTACAGAAAAAAAAAACCTGGAACAATAGGCCCAACTAGTTCTGACACAACAACAGGACCATGAATTCCATCAATACGTACAGGTTCACATGAAACCGATATGAAAAAACCGATATCCTCGACTGAGATCATGTAAGCTGGAGCAGTGGCATCACTAATTTCAGTGCAGGTGCCATCTGAACTGGTCTGTGCAAGAAAGAAAATGTGGCTGATAAGTGGACAGAGCTATTAAAATTTGATATATCAGAAGCAATGAGAAAAGACGACATATTTGAAAATGCAGGTAAAACATTATCTCGATCTTCCATACCCGAAACCATTGATAAATGGACTCTCCCTCTTCACCACCCCAGTATTTCTTTTCGACATTTAAGATGGTTCCTTCAGTGGTGCTGCCAATCAATTTCAACGAGAGCAATCTTGGGCTTCCTGAAGCAAGAATACTTACAATAACATAAAACTGAAAAGTGCTTTCTTCTAAAATAGAACAAAATGCACCACTCAGCTAAATCTAAGTGCTACAAGAAATTCATTGAACTGTCAATTCAGTTACTACTAAAAAGATGTAATAGAGAAACGTCAATAAACTGAATCGCATGAATAAGAAAACAAAATCTTTATTAGTATTAGCAGTGATCACCATTATCTAATATAAGCAAAAATAACAAAAAAAGAAAGACAAACTATTTCTGTCTGACAAAAGATGGGACACTAGAGTGGGAAATGATGAGTGGTGGAGGCTGGTTTGGACCAATAAGAAGGTGCCAAAATGTGTTATTATTGTTTGACTGGCTTGTAAAAGTACGATCAGCACGTGGAATCTACAAAATGTGTCAAACAACAGCTGAGTCACATCAGCTTCTGTTCTTTCAATATGACTATGTGATTACTCAGTGAATAGAGCAATAGCCTTAGTAGTCTCTGATTTACAGAAAAAGAACGAGAGAAAACAGAACACATAAAGAACGAGAGAAAAACAGTACACAAACAGTAGGGGGTTATGGCTCTATTATGGCTAAGTACCAAAGATGTGTTTACCTGGTCGAACAGGTATGTGTCCAATGCAGGTTTTCGGTTCGCCAACTATACCATCATCCCTTACTGGAGTACACGCGAAGGATATATATTTTCCAATGGCATCTTTTGTAATACGATATTGTAGAATGCCAGAAAGCTCGGGTACTACAGAACCTGCATCATTTTCTGTCTGCATATCGAAATTATGATTAATGATGCAGCATGGATACGAAGAACTTAAATTTGATACAACGGTTTGCCTTTTCCGCTTTTTTATCTAGTATTGAACAATTAGTTAGAGATGAAGGAGAACCTCGGTGCTAGATATTCATGCAGTCCAGTCAATATCAATGCATTAGCTAATGCGTAGTTAGGAATAATTTCGTTCCCTAGTAGCAACTGAACTAATCTCTTGATTTTCATTATTTTGCAGCTCACATACCACCACCACCCCCCAAACCACACCCTACCTAATAAAAAATATGCATATGCAAGCAGAAGTATGTACTGGAATATACCTCGTGATGATACCAAGTATAATAACTTTTTCCCTCATGACCCCCTATATATCCATATGAAGCCGTCAATATGCCGCCTTCACAGTAATCGCCAGTGATAGACAGGAAATTGATGTTGGGAGGAAGAGCTGGAAAGATAAACGATGCAAATTAGAGAAGTACAGTTCCATTGTCTGATTTCAAACATAATTTGGATAAGACCTTGAATCGTATTCCTCGGACAGCTTTGCGATAATCAAGCCAATATAGGATCCCAAAAACTAAAGATAAATCTAGAATATGAGAAACTTTTCTCAGCTAAGTACTTACTTTCAATTGTTTTATCAGAGATGGCATAAGCTGCTTCGCCAGCTTCACCCTCAGGAGCCATTGGAGTAAATTTTGCAACAATGTAGTAGCCAACTGCTCCAAGAGGTACGCGAAATGCCTGAGTACAGTAGATATTGAATAAAGCCAGCATATCAATGCTAAAATTAAAAATTAAAAAAGTATCCAAATCACTCGTTACCTTTGCAATTTTCGAGGAACTTAATGCTTCAAGTGCATCCTCACCATCAACTAGTTTAGAGCGAGTCTTGAACCATTGCACTTTGCTAGAAGTTTCGGTCCCACCAGTGACGATACCAGCGACAGTGACTTTACTACCTTCTCTTAATTCACCAACTATCTTCAAATTTGTTACTTTCGGAGGAGCTGCAGTATTGCATCAAAACACTGATTAAGAACCGAGTCCTAAATATCAGCCCTAAGTTCCTAACAGTAGAAACAAGAGGAATGCATCCTAATTCAAGAAATTTAGAGTGCGCCATTGTTCGATAGACAAGGTAATAATGGTTGGCAATTTGGCATTTACTAAAAAAACATTTAACAACAATATCAGTGAAACATCCATTTGGCGAACTCCAGCAGTTAATTTTTTTCATGCTTATGGCTCTCAGCCTCCACCCAAAAATGCCAGCATATCCTTACCAGACTAGATATATCAAAATGAATATAGGCATGCAGGAAACTGTACATAATTCAAAGTAGCGAACAGAATTTTTTTAGGGAGATGGATGGCTACCACCTATCCACTCAAAAGTAAATGCCCTTGTTTGTCTTGTTGTGCCCTATATATATCGTGTGCCCTATGTTGGCAGGGCTCTTTGTTATAGAATATAGACCCACATTTGAGGGGACATGTTCAAGTCAGCTGTGTTTAATATGTAAATAACATATCTCCCCAACAGCTTAAGCTTTTGGAAGAGATGGTAATTCAACAACTACTAACCCCAACCAAGCTCAACGATTACACAAGAATCACATGCATACATTCTGTCTACAGTCACTAAAATAAAGCAATTAAAAAATCCCCAACTAATAATGGAGGTCCTTTTGTTAATATCAAATAACAAACCTTTTTTCACAACTTGAGAGGCTATCAGAACAGGTTTTCCTTCCTGCCCTATTATGGAAAAAAGAACATAAGAAGACAAATTAATTTTCAAGTGCTTTCAAAAAGAAAAATATGCTTAAGCAGAAACTATAAAAGCTTAGTCCAACAGAACAGACTCAGCCAACCTTCAAAGTTTACAGGTGTGTATGAAAATGCTAAGCGCCGATCAATATCTTCTTTTTGTATATTATACTCATTTGCACCCACTGATACAAGCATAAATTCTCTGCAAGACCCAAGAACGGGAAGATAAATCAGTCCATAATAAAGGCTAATGAGTGAACAAAAGTCCTATTTTCAGGAGCAGAAGAAAGAAAGGGTAAACAAGACCTTATGAAAATACCTTAAATAAAAGGCCAAAATAAAGACGGTTCCTTACGAGGATAATTGGTTTTCATCCTTGACGAGAAAACTCATAAACATGAAAACAGATGGGAAAATTATGATGCTAATCTAAGGAAACCCCTTATTATCACAGACCAAGGAGAAGTTAGAGACACGTGACAACCAGTTCCATTCCAAGAAATCAATCTTGCAACGGGACTGTATGTTGGGACTTAATAAATTTTCAGACAAGCTAGATGGCCAATCAGTATTGTCGCCTCTATACAGACAGCCTAGAACCAGCGGTTGGCATAATGGCCTGTTCAAGAAAATAATGACCAGTTGACCACCCGTATTTTACAAAAGTTGCAACATAAATTATTGATTTCACGTGCCTTATTCTTTATAAAGAACAATGCTAAGTCTGTTCAAATCCAAATTAGCTACTGGGTCATTAGCTCCCTACAACAACAAAAAACAAGATACAAAAGCATATGAACTTACCCACTATCATCCTCACGGAACCACTGGAACTTGCTTGGACCTTCTCTTCCTCCAAAGTATTTACCAATACCGCTGATTGTATTTCCTTCAACGGAATCTCCAAGTATTTGCACGTCACTAACAGATGGAGGAGCTGTTAAGATGCAAATACTTTGTCAACAATCATTGAGATCTCTTACAATGATAAAGGAGAAACAAAAGATGAACTACTTCTTTTAAGACGAAGTTGTTAGTGTTGATTTGGGAAGTACTGATTCACCTAAAAAGTCAATTATGATTTTAAATACTAGCATACCTATGATTCACTGATCAGATATGTTAGCAATACACTTTTCGGACAGAAGAAAATTACAAAGCAGCAAAGAGCCAATATTTCACTTTTTAATATTGACTATCATGTAGACAAAATTAACGCATACAGAACACATCTTTTTTTCCTCAGAATTATCGGTGGCGGAAACCAACACAAGAGGGAAGCTTACAGCAGGATAATTGATCTAGTGTGTGGTTTTTGTGTTATAAAGTCTGTTGATGCCAAGAAAACGCAAAAGAACCAATGAATAACCTCCCTTTTTTATTCATAGATAACTGCAAAACATAGTGTAAGAGGAAAGGAACTAATGGTGCACCTGCTTTTATATGATCTGTTATTGCATATTGAGGCTCCCCTTTGGTACCTTCATCGGTGACGGGAGTATACATGTAAACTAAACATGAATCAATGTCATCCAAAGTCAGAGAATATTCATCATTTTCTGCACCAGAAATTACCACGGGGCTGCTGTTCCATCTTCTTCTCAACCAACTGAACGGTAGATGCATTCAGTAAGGCTATTCTTTCATATCAAACACTAATAATTTCATTTTATTGTTAATCTCCAATGTCACAAGTAGGAAATGTAATTCAAGACCTGACCTAGAAACACCCTTCCCCGGAGTCCCGCCACACCATGCAATCTCTGCATGTCCCGTTATAACATTTCCTTCCACAAGATCTCCCCGTACATTGATCTTTAGAACCTTTGGAATTCCAGTCCCTTCACAAAAAAAAGGATGCAAATAGTCATGAAAGGTCAGGACACAAAAGTACTCGTCAAAGCAAATAATCCAATTCTGTGTAGTTGTATCTTTGGCGATTTATCATCTTTGAAGAATGGTGTATTAGAAATTTGCGTGTGGAGGGGAAAAAAGAGGTTAAGAGGGAGAATGGAGAGCATACCAGGAGCAACCGGAGAGGATATTGCAAAAACGGGGGGATATTCAGTCTCACCCAAGATGGGGGTACACTCCACTTTTAACATTCGAACGACGTCTGCACGCTTTGGCCAGTAAACCTGACCACACAAGCAATGAGTTAGAGCATTCGCACAATGCAGAAATAAACAGCACAAAAAATAAAATTATCACACCAATTAAACCGTCATATGTATATGCTAAGCCAAAGACAGACGACTAAAGTGACAACTTCACCTCTGTTGTTGCACCAGGAATCGCAAGAAAGTTTGACGGAGTTCTCTCACCGATAAACCATTGGTATCTAAAGGTTAATTCTGTTTGATTACTCTGAGTTTCATCTTTGACGAAGTCAAAATGGCAGTAGCAAGCATCTTCTTCATACGGTTTGTCTACAGAGGCTTCTTTTAACAGGTAACCAGCAGGAAGACCTTCTTTCCATTTCTCAAGCAAAAATTTATATGTTGAATCTGAAAAAGAAAAAGAATGAAACTTCAGGAAATTGTATAAATTTAAATAAACATCACATGAATCAAGTTCTAATACAATATCAAGCTAGATATTTCTTGAACTCACTGACTGCTTGGTCAGGACCGCAGAAATCCCAACCATTTCGGATGCACACCGCAGTATGTGCAGGATAACGCGTGGCAACTGCTATAGCCTCCCGAGAAAGATCTGCCAAAAAAAAAAAAATCATTCACCATTTTTCATAAAAGAGAAATTTATAAAGAGTGCAGTGGAGCTGGTACGCAGAGAAAGAAGGCAAGAGGGAGAAAGTGCGGTGGATGTGGCACTCGGTCAGAGACGGTTTCATATAGAAAATTCCATCAAATAAAGAAAAGGGACAAATCAGTATACCTTTGTCATTGAACTTTTTCAATGTTGGGCCAATGAGTAAAATCGAAGCAACTTCTACATGAGGCATCTTCAGTATAGGATTTTCTTCCACACGTAAATGCTGCAGCCAGTGATTGACAGACATTAGATGAAAATGAGCACGTGAGGCGTTACCACTGATACATTCAACAAAGTGGCTGGCTTCTAACTTAAAATAGGAAACTTTGACATAACCACGAAAATTGTTTAATTATATATTTGAAAACATAATTCTTTTAATTAAGGAAGATGTACAAATAATCTCCAGTTCACAGAGTATACATGTTTATTTAATTAGGAAAGTCTTAAGAAGGATAACTCTAAGATTTCATTCAAGCGTATTCAGCCATCTTCAAGTATGCCTGTTTATAATGAGTTATCTGTTCCGTGATGGAAACATTTCAAAAACAAAAACAAAGGGAAGTAAGGGAAGAAAAACTCAAATGTAAAAGCCAGGGTGGTTCAATCGGATCAACACGACTAACCAGCGAGTCACAAGGATACCAAGATTAGGTATAAGTTGGGTGGCATTAAAGTAAACCTTTCTCTGCCCAACTGATATTGGTGGAAATGTGAAAGAGCTCAATATCTAAACTAAATGAACTGATCAGAACACAAAGACAGAGACGTGCATAAATAGCTCGCATAATTCGAATTATGATACTATTCATCAACAGCCAAACATGCAGGACAGCTAAAAGAATTAAAGAGAGAAAGTAGCATGATTGAGAAAGAACCACATCATCAATTTGTTTTTTTGTTTTGTTTTTTGTCAATGTTCTAAAACTCGCTAGGCGAAGTCGGTACGCCACAGGGGCGCCTAGGCGCTATTAGGGTTTTAAGGGGGTTTTAGGGTTTTAAGGGGGGTTTTAGGGTTTTTACGGGGGTTTAGGGTTTTAAGGAGGGTTTTAGGGTTTTTACGGGGGTTTTAGGATTTTTACGAGGGGGTTTAGGTTTTAAGGGGGTTTTAGGGTTTTATGCATCATTCTTGTCTAAACACTTGGGAAAACTTGATGTTCGTCCAGATGGAACCCTAATAGCCTAGAAGAGCCTTAGAGCGCCTAGAAGGTCCTAGGAGCGCCTAGGAGGGCCCAGAAGGGCCTAGGAGCGCCTAGAAGGGTCCAGGAGCGCCCAGAAAATCGCCCAGCACACTTGAGCGCCCAGATAAATCGCCTAGAGCCAAGTCGAGGACGCCCGAGGGTCGTCCAGGGCCTAGGCGGCGCCTAGGCGATCGCCCAGGGCGATTTTTAGAACACTGTTTTTTGTTAAGTACAGAATATGGTTTAGGAAAAGGGCGTGCAGTCAAATCCGATATACTAACCTCAAGGACAGGCAAATGCGGGAAACCCTTCAAAGTAGATAGTTTGTTCTTGCTTGCAGCTAGTACCTGAACAAGACGGGAACTGAGTACATTGCATAAAAAGATGCCACAAGCATCACACTTGGTAAATGAACAAACGGACCTGCAATCGAGGCTGACTTGCCATTGCTAGAGATCTCAGATTATTTTGAGCAACTGAAAGGAACTGGAAAAAAGAGGGAGGGGGGGCGGGTGCGGAAAAAAATAACACACATTAGTTGTGAAAACTTTGGAGAAAAACCAATGGAAAATAGCGCAAATTGCCACCCTCAATAAACATTCACCTCCAAGTTAGGAAGCTCAGGAAGGCTGGTTAATGATGTGATCTGGTTCCCAGCAAGATACAGTTGCTACAACAGTGGCATATATGATAAACTCGTTACATGTTCTCATTCGAAAGAAAACGACTCGATAGCTGACTGTCTCAAGCAGTTGCTACTGTTTTGATAAGAAACAGAAAGTTTACCTGCAAGGCTTTGCAATTCTCGAGTGGCTCAAATCCAGGCCCTTTGAAATCATTAAAGCTTAAATCAAGAACCTGGGGTAAAAAGATAAAATAACTTCCAAGATTTTCACTAGACATAATCATTAAGTATTTACATCATGCACAGCTTGTTACAAAACATAGTGATATAGTGCCAAGTGAAAAACAGAATTGAGCAGAAAAGAAAACAAGACAGGGTATGTAGCCAAAGATGGAGCTATCCAAATGGACAAAAATCATTAAACAAAAGGGACAAAAAGTGACTTTATCCCGTCAGAAATATCAAACTGAAATATCCCAAGAAGCAAATTTGAAGCCATGGGAGGTAAGGAACGGATTTAAAGCTCTAACATCCTAAACACAACAACATATTACGAAGGCAATACAGCAGAGATGAGAACCATTGAATTCAAAAGAACCAGCATACGTGAGAAGTATCATATATGCCCTCTAATACCATGTAAGAAGTAAGAAGATTGGAAGAATATATAAAAAAAAATTACTCCTACCTGTCATCTATGATTTATTTAAACAGATACCAAAGGAAATTAAACGTCACAAGCTAATAAAAGCTGACAAAAAATCTTCAAGGATTAAAATCTCCCAGCAAACTATCACAAGTAACCCTATCTTCTCAATGATATAAATCTACCCTACAAAAAAAATAACAATAATAACAAATGACGACGACGGAAGGAAAATGCTCAATACAAACCTTAACATGCTTCAGTATTTCAATGCCATCCAATGCAGACAGAAAGTTGTCTCTTAAATAAACAAACTGCCAAAGAAGGATACAATTAAGATTATTTGCTGGCTGCTTTTTATTTATGAGTTTGTACTCATGAAAAAAAAATTAAGATCATAAATATACGCACATTTTAAGAATTTATTCTAACTAACAAGCACACCAAGGGATCAAACTAACTTACGTGACGAAAATAAAATAAATAAATGGAAAAAACAGAACGCATCTTACCTTGTTACAAAACAATATGAGACATACAGCAAATAGAACAGCTAAATAACGCATGTGATCCTACCGGAGATATTGGTGGCAACTAATTTGCATTTCTTCTGTAGTGCTATTTACTATATGCTGCAGTTAAAGCATCATTCAATCAACCATGAATGATGTGTATAAAGTATTCAACACGGTACTACTTCCTTCCCTGGATAATCGTCGTTTTAGCCATAATGATTTGTCCCTTAATATTAGTCGCTTTAGAATACCAAGAAAGCATATATTACTTTGTTTTCCCTATTCATGATTCATTAAACAACTTTTTAAACTTTACATTTATTGCATTAATGCTATTCAAAGGGTATATTCGACTTTATTGTCGAACATTAATGACAGTTATCCACTTCTTAATACGTGTGAAAAACCTCCAAAGTGACTATTAATTAGGGACGGAGGTAGTATTTATCAAGGATTCAAATATATCATTTGTTCTTTTTTTTTTTTTTTTTTTTTTTTTGAGAAGATAATATATCATTTGTTCTTCAGGTATGCCATTGCCCAGACAGGACTAATTAACCTATAACATGAAGTTGTGGGCCTATTCCAAGAAACATAAGAGATTTTCATATTTTTTGATATCAGTAATTAATGAGGAAAAATGAAGTTCTGAAAGCCTCCAAACAGAAATTTAACTGAAACATGGACTGGCATGTATCACGTGCTATAAATTACTTTAAAAAATTTACTATATTATGGACTGAAACGTATATTCGCATACATCCGGAAAAAAATCAACAGGTACAATTACTAGATTAAACAAAATCTTTCAGAATGTAAATCGATGCAATCAATGCAAGACCGTATTACCTCTAAATTCGGAGACAAGTTCAGCCCGCTGCTGTTGAGATTGCGAATTCTGTGTCCCCTGAGATCCAACCTCTTGAGAAGAACACCAAATTTTGGAACAATTAGCACATTCAGAATGAAAAACCAAAGACAAGACAAACAATCCTACTATGCCCTAATGACAGTTGGATAGAACAGTTAGTTTGACAGTTGTAGTTCAAGAGAAGACATAATAACTTACAGCACTAGCTATTTTTCCTCTACTACACCTCCAGTGTTATTACTACTAAAAGAGCTGATGACGAAAGGAATAATTTACAGATGAAGCGGTAATTAAACATCAACATTTTCCAAAATTCCGCACGATAATCAGGATGCAGATCAATTCCCATGCTAGAACTTTATCCTACCTAAAAATAAATAATTATTGGTGCCCAAGAATAACAACGTGAATACAACATCATACTTGGCAAGCTACATGGATTCTTTTGCCCATTGAACCATATCGCATATCACGCCCTCTACAACGCTCACGTATGTCATTTTTTCTTTTATTACCCCTATGTCTCTTTCATTCTCGAACTTTCCCATTTGGCAAGATATGCACTTTGCATATCACAACACTTAACAAATGCATCTAAAAGCCTTATGCACAAGGCTTAATCGTCTCCAATGCCTTTCCATCATCTTTTCATGAACAGATGCAACTACAACTTAATTTCAGATTGAAGTACACAAACAAGGAAAAACATATAAGCATTATACAGACTTACCATTGGTTCCTGTTAAATTAAGCTTTTGGGAGAAATGGTTTATTCAACAATGCAGGAGGTATTGAGTTCAAAAACTCTGTTAACATTTCTACCCTATTTGTATTTTCCACGTGTTAAACATCTTTGTAATATTTGTAACGCAAAAGATTTTGATGAAGATATAAACTAGAGTTTCACCACACGTAAGAATGAATCATGTTGGAGTTCTTGCTGCAACTCTTACCACATCATCGCTAGCCTTGATATCTACTTGGGGCAGCATTATAAGGCGTGAATCTCGACTTGCGGGAGTCCCAGATTTTCGGCTTCCAGACAACTGCGAACGTCTATCCATTGATGCTGACAAAGACCCGCTTTTCAAACCACTTGAGATCGAAGGTGACCTAGCAGAGGGAGAGGAAACCTTTGCTACTGATTTTCGAATCGTAGAACTGCTGCCAGTACTGTCCAATGATGCAGACCCAACCCTGCTACTGGATGACGTGGCGGAAAGAGATGGCTTTGCTAAAACTCTTTTCACAGAACCTAGTTTACTCGCCTCGGAAGATACCGACGGTCTTGGAGTTTTAGCAATGGGGGAAACTGGTACTCCACTTCTAGATTCAGCAATGCCAGTCCGTGGCATGGATTTATGACCTACAGATGGCAGTGAGCTCCTTCGAATCTCAGGCAACGACCTTCTTACAGCCTCTGAGGTTGTAGAGCTAATCCTTTTGCCTGAACTTGCAGCGGTTTCTGCTCGTTGTACAGGGACCATTGGCTTCTTTTCTGGAACACCACCTGTGCTATTCCTTCTTACACCAGGGACAACACCTGATCTCCTCCCTACCGGATTATTAACTGACCCTACGGAGGTACTAGAATTCCTTTCTTTAATAGGTACAGAACCGTTTGGTCTGACGCCTCTTTTCACACTTTCTGCTGATGATGACTTAGCAGCTGATTTCTGTGGCTTATTCATCAAATCTTCACTCAACAAAGCATCAAGCTTTTCAAAAATTTGAGGCATGTTAGCTGAAGATTCATTGGATTCAGCTAATGAATCCTCCATACCTTCGTAAACTGTAAACAATTAAGTAATTTAAAACTCAGCTTAATCACCGCGATCATGTAATGCAAAACAGATAATTTCAAGCGCAAGATGCACACTAAAATTCTAGAAAGAAAATAAAAGAAAAAAACAAAAAAGAGCATTTCACTTGCCGAGAAAATGGTGAATTTGTGTTCAAATTATTCCTGTTGCACAAAGCTGGCTGGAGTAGATAAATTTGGAAGCTAAACCTGAAAGAAAAAAGCAACAAAACTGAAGGGGCATTGCTAAATTTAACCGTAAATAAAAATCTCCAAAAAAAAAAAAAAACAAAAAGGGAAAGTTCCAAAACTTCAAAAAGCTAACACATTTGGCGTTACAAATTAGAAGGGGAAGAAAAGACACCCCACTTGGATCTAACAAGAAATGCAGCTTCACAGCTTCTTAATCTCAATCAGACAAACCACCGACTACTTTGTGGGCAAATTTTTTTTTTGTTAAAGTCAACAGCATAATAGAAAGAACAAAAAAAAGTGGGGTTTACATTACCAAAAATGCAGAACAGATCTGAAGAAGAAATAACCGAAAAAAAAGCTGCTCAACTAAGCTTGACCATCATTCCCACTTGAAGGGCTTTTGGTAGAAGAAAGAAAGAGGAATGCTAACTGCAATAGCTAAAGTAATAAAAGAAAACAGAGAAATAAAGTCACATCAAACTGCAAAAGATATGCTCTCAAATAATCACCCAAATAAAAAAGGAGCGGGGGGCTTGAAAATGAGAGGTGAAGTGTGCTACTGACAATAGTGTAAGAGAATTAGAGCGACAGGTAATAGGACTCAGACAAACCGCTGCTCTCAAACAGTACTTTGACTAAAGTGCATTGTTTGTTTGTTTTTTGGAAAATTAAAATATACTCCAAAAAAGAAAAACATTGGAGCATATAAATAGGTGGTTTATTTGGGCCACTTTTACTACTACTGCACTATATTAATAAATATTTTTGGGTGAAAAAATGTCACTCATCATTGGCACAGTATTCTGCAGTGGCATCTGGCGTCGATGTCGGTGTCATTGACGTTGGCGTCGCCACTGTGAACACCAAATGAATCGCTGATCGACGTTAAGATTTAACACTTTTTATAGGGACGTCGGTAGCGGCATCGGGTGTTCGCGTGGAACACCAACGCCATCATGATCGACGTTGGTGTTCCACAAGAACACCAAAGTATGGGCCGACTTTCCTATATAAAAATCATGTGCGCCTTGAAGTAATTTTTAGTGAGATACAGTAGTAAATGAAACTGAAGTAGTAAATAAGTGGCCCAAATAAACCCCTATAAATAATAATTGGTTCTATGAAAGACTTCCGCTTTTTTAATTAAATCCATTTTATGATTATTTTTTGATAGATGAAAAACGTCGATCACACCGCTGTTTTATCAACACCAACATCAACATTGACGCCGACGTTGGTGTCTTGTAAAACACCAAATGAAAAGTCGCGATCGACATTTCAAGTTTTAACGCTTTTTATATATAGAAACGTCGATCACATCGGTGTTCCTTGTTGAACACCACTGACGTTGGTATTCAAGGAACACCAGTGCGACCGACGTTCCATTTATAAAAAATCACCGGGTGCGAAAATAATTTTTTATGATGCTAGAAATAATAGATGTGTCAGCAATAAATTGAGGGGTGCCGATAGAACCTCCCTATAAATACTCCAAAAATAACACGGTAAAATTATACTACAAAATCATTTCCTAGAGAATCCGCACTAAAATGCTTTTGAAACATAGTTTTTCTCAATGTCATTGGTTTCAAAGATATTGAGTTTTTATGGTTTGGTTGTATTTTATATCCTTTCTTACTGGCGTTTCATATTTTTGTATATGGGGCGATCACAAGACCGACACTTTAATTAGCCGCCGCTTATTATGTCCGACACATTTTCAGTCCGACACGCGCCAAACACGCTCCCGACACGTGTCGGAAACGTGTCGCTCGATTAAAATAATGTTAAATTCAAATTTTGAATTCCGACACGGCCCGACACGCTGGGACACGGCGGGACACGGCCCGACACACGTTGGGGACACGGCGGACACGCAGAGGACACGGCGGACACGGCGGAGACGACACGCGCAGTGACACGGCAGCGGCGACACGCGTTGAGGCGCGCGAATGAATTAATTCGTCACCCGCGAATTAAGCACCAACCTACGCTCATGTATTTTTTTTTTTATATATATTAATTAATATATATATATATATATATATATATATATATATATATATATATATATATATATATATATTAAAACGTGTCGACGGGCGTGTCGTGCCCTCAAATTCTCGAAAGTAACCGTGTCGCCGTATGTCCGTGTCGTGTAAATGCTGCCCGTTCCCGTGTCCGTGTCCGTGCTTCATAGGGGGCAATTATTTGCACCCCATCCGGTCTACCGCTGCATTACACTGTCATATAATAATCGAATTTATGAAAGTCGGTTCTGGAGTCGAAATAAGACTTTCTCAAGGTCGATTCATAATTAACTCAGCATAAGTCGTTTTTGACTCCATAATCAACTTCCACAAGGTCGATTCCACTATGGTTAGGGATGTCAATGGGCACGGGTGGAGTGCGGGTTTGGTAGTATCCATACCCTACCCATCATGAATTTTTCGCACTATTACCATACATCCACTCACTACCCGTGCGGGTAGCATTTTTAAATTCTTACCTCTACCACCGGATATCCACGGGTTTATGGATATCCATGGATATGGGATTTCATTCACAAAAATGAAATGGACTCTATTGGCGTTATAAAAAATGCTTCTTCTGCCACTTTTTAATCTTTTTTCCTACACACACTACAAAATTACTTTCAGCACGCTTATACTGGAGTTTTTTTGTTAAGTATATGTTTTTTATTATTTAAGCTGATCCAAAAACCATAGTAGTCACGGACATAGAAAATATACCTCTAACAAATACTTGTAATAATGAGTACTTGATCTCGTTTATGTTCTATACTTCAAGAAAACACAAGTTAAGAGATTTCGAAAAAACATGACCACCATTTAAATTGTGGTTTAACTCAGGCTAAAATAATGTTTACTTCATCTTTTGACAACTAACAAAAGTGGTGAACTTCTCCGACCATCAACATCATCAATTATATTTATGTGATATTGAACTATTAAAGTGTATATTCACCTTCGCTTGAATTTTTTCATTGATGCGCTCAATCATCATATGATGATCAAATGAGAATTGTTTTAGATGGAATGGTGAATCGTTATTTATATGAAGGGAATGAGGAGAAGGACATAAATATTTCATCAATTGAGTAGAATGACGCTTTTTGAAACTTTTGCATAAAGACAAAACTATTTATTCATTCGTCGAAATTCACTTGTGTTCAAATTCATTTGCTTAAATTCACCGACGAAATTCTCTCGTCGAAATTCACTAATTTTCAAAATTCATCGTCGAAATTCACTAATTTTCGGGATTCACCGTCGAAATTCACCGATTTCGGGATTCACCGAGAGATTCACCGATTTTCGGGATTCACTGTTTGTCATTCCATTCTCGCTATAAAATTATGCAGATTGTCCTTCTCTCATATAAAAAATATGTAGTTGTCATATTCTTAAAAATATTTCGATTATTGTCCTTATCCCTAATTTTCCATTATATGTATGTATATATAAATAAATATATATAAAGTTTAAGATAATATATATGGTGGGTCGGGTGGTAATACTGCCAGGGTAGAAAATAGATATTCATACCCTACCCTACCCACGCGGCGAGTTTTGAAAAATCAATTAATACTCCCACCCTACCCTAATTGTTAGGGTAGGTGAATATCCACCGGATTGGATCAAAATTGGCATCCCTAACTATGGTAAATAGATAGTGTTGTCTGTCGATAAATTATTGTGGTGTAAATATATACATGACTCTTTTTATGTAACATTGTGAATCATTTTCATATCAATTCGTAACATTCGGATATTTTTTTGTATCAATTTGTAATTTTGTTAGCTATTTTGTAACGATTTTATTAGAGTCATTATTTTCATACAATTTGGTAACATTGGGATATTTTTTGTATCGTTTTGTAGATTTGTTAGCTATTTCATAACGATTTCATATTATTACGTATGAAATGCTATTAAAGTATACGGTCATAAGGTTGTCAAAACGGAGTATATTTGACAGGGGAAGTTATTGGACCGCGATCATTACGCGCGAAAGACACTCACGCATAGAACTATACACCTTTTATTTTTAAACTGAATTCAAACTGTGTGGTTTAGATTTATTTACTAGTCAATTCGATGTATATGGAGATACCATACAAAAACTTCTCATTTGACATAGTATATGGTCTGAACTAAGGTCGTTAAAACGGAGTATATATACTTGACGGATTAACTTTGAAGAAATATTTTTCCAAGTTTCCCTTTTCTTTCCCCCTAAAAGTGCATGATTGAAATTATAATGTTATAATATTTATTGACGCTTGAATACGTCCCATTGACAATAAAAATGTATGTTTGCCTTTTGTCTTTTGTCACCAAGAAGTAAACCCGAAAACAGGGACATGCGTTACGAAATTTTGAACATAGAGACGTGGCTAAATTTATTACTTGAAATACAAGTTACGAAGTTTTGAAAAGAAAAAAACTATGTCCACTATATAAATGTGTAGTGGATTTTACACTACATCCATCATCACCACTCATTGGAGAGAGAATATTTTTAAATTTGTGGTCCGGACTAAATTAATGGTGTGGATGGTGTTGTGGATGATGTTGTGGAGATTGATGTAGTGGATGTAGCAGTCCCGTTTTGAAAATGGAGATGTGTTGTGGGGCCATGTTGATCATGTGTTGAATCTTGTAAAAATCTAGTAAAAAGGAAGGTTAAAAAAACGTGACACGTGGTAGAAATGTATTGTCATTAAAGTGTGTATAATATGTTTTGAACATAGTTGAAACTGAAGCACATTAGTCAGTGGCGGATCTACATAAAACCAATTGTCTTTTTTGATCTGAAAAAAATACATTAAAATTTGTACTATGCATATATTTTGTCCCCTTTAGATTTTTTATTTGTCTTTAAAAAATTTATTGCTTTCCTTACACGAGATCCTGCGTCCGCCAGTTCAAAGGGAAGCGTATCAAAGTTGGTGTTAAGTCCAAGTCAGCAGGAGCGGTTACTTAATTAGTTAGGAAGGCAGCTAAATTAGTAAAGTAGTTTGTAACCATTTTTCCTCTTTCCCATCTGTATATATCAGAGTTGATGTTAAGTTCAAGTCAACTGAAGCTATTACTTAATTAGTTAGGAAGGCTGTTAAATTGCTAAAGTAGTTAGTAATCGTTTTACCACTTTCCAATTCGTGTATATCTAAGTTGGTGCTAAGTTCAAGTCAGCATGAGCGGTTATTTAATTAGTTGGGAATGCGGCTAAATGGTTGTAGTTAGTAACCGTTTTTCCTCTTTCCCATGTGTATATATATAAGCTCACATAGAGAAAGTTAATGAAACTTGTTAGGAAATGTGACATGACCTCTTATTTAGAGTTGAGTACTAAACTGAGTTTAGTTCTAAGTTGAGCAAAGTAAGCTGAGCAAAGTCAGCTGAGTGATGTCAGCTGAACAAAAGTGAGCTTTGAGCGTAAGTCGACTTTGGGCGGTCGGTCGCTTTGCTGTCGGTCACTTAGCAAAAGTCGACTTTGGGAAAGTCAGTTCTGGGCAAATCTCAGTTTGGGAAAATGTCAGCATGGTTACGTCTGGTGGAGTCAGTTGAGCTGAGTTCACATCTGGGGTATTTTAGTCATTCTGCTAGTATGTCTTTATGGCAGCTAAGTCTAGTTTTTTGTGGCTATAAATACACATCTATTGTAACATAGAACATTTGCAGTAGAAGCAACATTAGCTATGAGCAATTGCCTTAGGCAATTGCCAAGAGTCTGTAAAATCTCCAGTGATAATATATTCTCCTCTTTCTGCCCGTGGAGTACAGTCAGCATTTTGCCGGTAACCACGTTAAATCACTGTGTTCTTTTTTGTTTCTGTGTTTTATCAATTCCGCTATACTTTGTGTTTGCATTGCTACTGTTTTTAATCTTTCTTAAACTTCAAGTTTCTCATATGTGTTTGTGTTATTGTTTCTTGTTTGATTTATGCTTTCTCGTTTATTCTTGATTATTGCAATCCGTTTTGAGCCCTGACGGTCCTAATTCTAACAAATTGGTATCAGAGCGAGGTTATCATCAGGGAATCTGAGGTTCTGTTTAGGAATCATCTGTTTGAACAAAATTTTATCTTCACCAAGACTTTCACCGGTGCTAGGATTCTATGATAAAAGTTATGTTCTTTGGCAAGATCAAGATGCGTCGGGGTTAAATGTAAAGATTGATAAATTCACAGGAAGGAACAATTTCAATCTGTGGCAAATCAAGATGCGTGCTCTGTTGAAGAAACTGAGGCTCTGGGCTCCATTGTCAAAGGCGATGGATGCCGCAAACGCTGAGATGGCCAATCTGGAGGAGAAAGCACATTCAATGATTTTGTTGTGCTTGTCTGATTATGTTATCACTGAAGTGGCTGAAGAGGATTCAGCAGCAGGGTTGTGGTTGAAGCTTGAGAGTCTGTATATGACAATGTCGTTGACCAACAAGTTGCTTATGAAGCAACGTCTGTTCAGTTTAAATATGCATGAAGGAATGCATCTCAGATATCATCTGGAAAAGCTGAACACAATATTGCTTGATTTAAGGAGTATTGGTGTTAAGATCGAAGATGAGGACGTAGCTCTAATTTTGTTGGTATGATTTGCCAAAGATCATTTGAGAATTTTGTGCAGTCTTTTATTGTTGGAAGAGACACGTCATCATTGGAGGATGTTTGAGCATCTCTCCATAATCGAGAGCTAAGGCATATTTCAGCTTGCACAGGTAAAAACAATCGGGCTGCTGGTTTAATTTCTAGTAGTAGTTGCAAAGGGAATGGAAGTCTTAGAAAGAAGACATTCAAGATGGGTGATTCCAAAGACCCTAATGCAAATCTGGTCTGAATCTGAATCTGGAGTGTTGACAAGCAGGTGGAGCTTCAGGTCCACACTCACCGAGTTCTGTAACTCACCGAGAACAATCAACACTAATCTGGCACTTAGTTGTGCATTTGAACCTGAAGAATCAAGAGTTGAATTTGAGTGGAACCAAAATATGGGATTGGCTGAATGAGGCTCAGCTGATCTAGTACAAGCTGAGTAAAATTCAGTTTTGTAGAGTGGAGTGTTCAAGTCTGGGAAGTAAGCTGAATAAAGAGTCAGCTGAGTCCATCTGTCAGTGAAGTGGCGTTTGCTGAGTCTATTGAACATGTCTACGCCGGATATGCATCTGTGTCTGGAAGCCTCAACTGAGTGAAGTCAGTTGATTAAGACAAATCTGATATGTTTGGTTGAGTTAAGTCAGCTAAGCATCTGGCAATCATGTCTAAGGTGGATTTCTCATCTGGAGTTAAGTCTCGTCTGGAGAAGTCTAACTTGGATTCAGTTGTGTTCACATCTAGTCATTTCAGAATCTGAAACTGAATCTGCAATCTGTTTGGTTGAAGTTGAATCTGAAGAACTCGGTTGAGTGTGCTCAACTGAGGTGATTACATCTGAATCTGGTAGTCACATCTTGTCTGGTGATCAAGTTGATCAAATCTGTTCTCAACTCAATCAAGTCTGAAGAAGAGGAGGAATCTGCAGTGCGATCGGCATTGACGAATGCATCCGTGCAAGACATCTGGTTATACATGTTAGCAAATCTACGCGGGAACGCAGCGGAATTCAAAATTTTGATTTCCTTTTACCCAAGATCGACTTCGTTTAAGCAATAAACAAACAAGCTAGTAGACGGTGGTTACCTTGGTTGATCTAAAAGATCGACGCTTTGACCGTCTAAGGAGAGTAGTTCTGCATAGAGCCGCCCAAGTGTTTGGTCTCTACCATTAGTCTACATGAACAGCCCGCCGGAATCCCATCATGGATTGTTATTGGAAAACTCCGGTTGCTAGACCGGCCCTTTTACCCTCTCTCCAACTCTCTATAAGATGCTATCTATTTTACACAAGAACTATTAGTTCTTGAAATTGTGTTGTACAAAAGAGCTTGACACCACCTCTTATTTATATTGAGAGGGGCGCTCCATCTAGGTGTGGAGGAGAAGAAAATATTTTCCCAATAAAATAAGGAAAATATAATTGATTGATTTATCTCATTTATTATAATATCTTATATTAAATAAATCTAGGATATTTTCAATATCTTATATTGAATATTTCCAAGATATTGTCAATATCTTATATTGACTATATTTATCTTATTACCATAAATCAATTTACACATGTATATATATATATATATATATATATATATATATATATATATATATATATATATATATATATATATATATATATATATATATATATATTACACATATAAATCTATATATATATATTTTGGAAACAACTAAGCACATGCACATCCAATGTGCATCACACGCTGAAGCACAAATATATATATATATATATATCTTATATTAATACTAGATAATATAATACTATGATTAATTAATTTGTAAAATACATGTGTATCATATACACACATAAATTTGACATACACACTTCTAATATATGTATATTTAATAAATCATCATAATTAATATCTTGTATTATATTTATTCATAATAAATAAACAGCACCATATTAATTTACCACTATAACATTTATAAGATTTAGATAAATTCTTTCCTTATTTGGTTATCATCTATAACCACATTTTAATCCGGCTAGATGTTCATATGTGTGTGACCCGATAGGCTTCCGAATATGTTGGCCATAGGCACAAAGTGCAATTTATGAAAATGCCCTTTATGCCTAACGGTCACGGGATAGCGTCTAGCAACACACCGTGACCCCCAATCATCAGAAGAGTCAAATGCAATGACTACTACCTTTCATGTGAAACAGTTAGCGTGTAACTTACAATCATATCGCTGTAATAATATCCATACGATCGTATCTCGAGTGTCGATACATTAACGATCGTATCTTATAATCTGGATATCATGCTCTCTCGAAGTAACTCATTTACTCCCACTTTGCAAAGATTCACGAGAGTAAGACATTCCTTATAAGAAGGCCATTTCGGATATTCGATCCCAATCATAGGATACTCGATTCCCGGACGACCAATCATGTATACTCTGCATGCTTCAGTATCACACCCAATCACTACCGCATGATCGCCCCGTGGCTAGGGGAAACCTCAATAGTGTCAAAGCATGACAATCCACACCGTGATGCCATGAAGACTCGGTCTTAAGGATAATTACACAACCGCCACATTGTGTGACACTTAATGTAAGTGGGTCGATCTAACGTCGCGTTCTTTAATACACGTCCACGTCATGGTCCAAGTGTCTATACACTTTGATAGAGCGAGATATATCCTCGCCTCTTAAAGACGAGAAGACATCTATCACGTGCTAGTCTCATGCGTCTATCAATGCCCTGTTTAATAGTACATCGACTAGAGACATTTAAGTATCAAACTTATTAAAGTGATTAGAGATCTCATCAACCATAATCGCCTATCATGGTTTCTCTATCACGATTTAATACTAAGGGCGTTATCATATAACAATTCATAATTGGTTCTTTAAAAGAATGTATATATGACAACGAGAAAAGCCATTTAATCTATGTATAAGCATAAAGAAATAGTAGAAATGATCCGACCGGTCGGATCCGGTCCAACCCGATTGGGTTTAGGACACTATTTCAACAATCTCCCACTTGGCCTAAAACCAATCACTTCGTACACACAAGACCAAGTTGAAACACAAGAATCTCATGCAATACTCGCAACCAGCCCTAGCCATAAACGGATCGCTATCCGTGGGGACTCAGACTATCTTCATCTCATGCTCCATATGATCAAGTCAAAGGAACCGCCTCAACACACACACACGAATCTTTGACGAGACCCTGGTCCTTGCCTCATGCAATGAATCCACTTACTATATCAGCTATATAGAAAAGGTGGAAGAACCGTACAAGGTTTAGGAATGAACCTCATAGACTCATGTACTGCTCCCGCTTTGCCTCTAAGGCAATACTATGTTTTGGCCTGGTTGTAGAATTTACAGTGACCCACAGCTAAGAACATTTCCAGCACACTGTATCACTTAATCAGAGTGATTGCAAACCCAGACTGTAACTCCCACTCACCTTCATAAGACTCAGGATATACGTCTGTAGAACTATATTTATCTGATTCCAAGTTTCGATAAATTAGGAAACCATCCTTAACTTGTTTAAGGATATTCTCGACATTCATCAGATTTACTTTCATTCTTGCTCATGACTATTCATGGACTATGAACATCCGGCATTACCTATAAGATGGTTCCTATCGCAGTAGCGAAGGAAACCTTCCATAAGCATCATCTTTCACCTTATCTTTAGGACTAACGTCCTAACATAGATAGATCTTGAGAACACTGGCTAGCAGTATCCCCGTCGCGATCTATGCTAAACTCTTTTAGCATCACATCTATATAGGTAAACTATAATCTAACAACAGTTAAATTTATCGCTATAGATTCCTATTTCTAAAATAAGAACTGCTAATCCAAGTGCTTTCGTAAAGACCTTGAACTACCAAACATTGACTGTGACATGGGGTGATAATTCTCGAGAGAGATATCCAATACCTTACTCAAAAATCGTAACACACTCTCACTATCCATCTTGCACATAGGCATATCCTTCTTTTGACTAAATCAAACTCCTTTGATTATCAAACAAAGAAATCGTCTAGAGAAACTTGTTTGAGTCCATAAATGGATCTTATGGTCTTGCATATCATGTTATTGTCTATGAACATCGAGTTGTCTGCCCAACGTCTTCAACACTATCATATAGCCATGATACGAAGTTATAACAAGTATTATCTGAATAGAACTGGGCTCAGCCTTATGGGGATATTCCCTCTAGGTAAGACAGACTAGGTTCACAACCTGGATGTCACTGATGGAATCTAATTCAGATATTATGGCTCCTGGCCATATCTCTCAATCCTACCTTTCAAACATTCTTTCATAAGACGTGAGATATTCATTCATCAAGATGAACATACCAGCAGCCCTTTTGGGCTTGAGGTTATCTACAGACTTACAGAACTTTTGTGTGCACTGAGCAGTGATCTACACCTCATCGCTATGCGGCGTCTGCTCATGTTCCATTGGTTGAATATATCTTTGTGGTTCTCAAACTACATTTGAGATCTAAATCAACTCCCACTGTTTCTTTTGGAAGAAACACTTCCTCTAGAAGACAGCAAGTTTGGAGACAAACATTTTGCTCCACGGACAAGTAAATAATATCCAGCGTACTTGCTAAGACATTCCACAAATTTGCATATGTCGTACTAGGCTCCAAGCCTTTCTGACTTTGCCTATGACAACTTCAAATCATCGGTTAAGATAGATTCGACATTATCTTCTTCCATATCTAATATGGAATTTATTCAACCTTTATTCTTTGGAACTTGGTTAAGTATAAGGGCACTATCCCGAGACGGGTAAGGGATCTTCGCATGGCTTGCATCACACCTTTATCATATAAAGTGTTGTTTCCATTTTGGGAACATAATATAAATCGTATCCCAAAGATGGTATCCTTCAAGGGGAATCTTATTCCTTTTCAGACAACTTCAGAAACACCCTTCAGGCATTAATTACTTCAATCCAATTGAAGATTAATTCATAAGTAGCTCATCAATCTCATATTAATTTAGCTCAAACTTTTCGGGTTTCGCAATTGTCGTACTTCAATAAGTACATTCAACTATTTCTAAAAATAGTCACAAAGAGAGATAAACAATTATTTGTGGCATTAATTGTCATAAGTCAACAAACATCGGTATGTTTAGGCTTTAGACAATTTTTCTAGAATTTATAACATTTTCATAAAAAGGGTATTTTAGTCATCTTTAGATAAGATACGTATCACCCACATGATTCATAATCACATGGTTCAGACATCATCTAAATGATATTTGATTATACGTTTCTCTTCCAGGGAGTCGACATCTAGAACAACTACAAATATCAAGGATAACAACCATACAAATATTCAGTTGAGATCTCATCACATATATCAACTATATAGTGACATCAATCTAGTATGTTAGATTCAGTGACCTTCCAACTTTATCGGAATAACATTTATTCTTTACAATTGAATATGTCTACTAAATCTTAACAAATGACTCGAAAGTATGTTCTTCATAAGAACCGAACATAATAACATTTGTTTAGTTCCTTTATCGCTTTACTAGATCCGAACCTTTGCTTCACCTTCCATATCTCGCATTTAATCTTTCTAATTTAATCACTCTCGTAAGACATCATATATCTTAGAGTCGACTTTGAATTTAGATAGATTTATCTCAACTCACTTGCCTACAATAGAGACTTCAATAAGTTCTCTATTTAAGCACACACCCTAACTTTCTTTTAATCCTTCAAGCACTTGTAAATATTTCTTAGTGTAGTCTTCATAAGACTTAAGAAAGATCACAAGAGCTATGTCTTTAATTTCCTTTCATAAAGAAAATATAAAATTTATTAAATAGTTTATTTAACCTTTTGAATCGTATTCAAAACATTGACTATTTAATTAACCTTTAAGCAATGATTAAAGAAATAAGTCGATACTTAAATCTTACAATTTTGAAAACAACATTTCCAAAATTAGATGTGGTCATTCTTATCCAACGTTTGAATTAATTGTCATCATATGACTGAATGATCATATTGGATCGTATCCAATGTCATGAACTTCCACCTTTCATTAATAATTAAAGTCTTGAGTATCGCATCAAATATGTAGTCTCCTTGTCTCTAACTACTACAACGGGAGTGCTCGTGTCATCGCTTATTTTAAAGGATTAATATTACTTAACCATATTTGAGAACGCTTCTCAAAAGGTAACAGTCATAATTTGGTTTTACTAATCGAGAATAAAACATAAATATAAAGTTTGCTAAAACTACAACATAAAAAAATAAAAATAAAGGAGTGTTGTTGTTTATACACGTAAAATCAAAAATAGTCTTTTGATTTATGATTTTGCTCCCACTAGTCAACTACACCCAATTGACTTTCAAGAATCTTTCAAAATTCTTTAGTGGCCAAGATCCCATCTAGTTACTCCGATTCCCGACAAGGGCCGATCAACTGGAATAATTCGAAAGGTATGTAACACTTATCAATCACATCTCTATGTGACTCTTGGTAGTTGACTAGTCAACTCTTTGACAATTCACATCTTTATGTGGTAGTCAACCCTTGCCTCTAGAATAAGATGGTCCCGACGAGGCCAATCACCGTAATACTCTAGTCAAGTCATAACTCAATATTCGTGAGAGATCTCATACGATCATATCTCAATAACGACGATATACCCGTGGTAGGTCAACTCCCGACGAGGGCCGGTCAGTTGGATCCGAACAAAGGCTCTTCACCGTCGCTATAATATTGGGAGGCGATATTTCGACTTGATTTTTGTTGTGGAAGTATTTATGTAAATTAATTCACTTAATTAATTTAATTACGGTCTCATCAAATATATCTATCTCTATAGACATACATCCTACACATTTATCTAGATCGTGCCTAGTCATGCATCTATCGTATCATATAAAACAAATACAAGCATAAAATAAATAAATGCGTAAAGTAACCGGTATGATCATGGACTTTTCCTAGGCGCGGTTTCGAATACAAACCGATTTAAACCGCGGTCACACAATCTAAGGTGTAGCTGCAAACCGCCAATAGGATCTTTAATGCGCCATTCTCCAATGGGGTCTTTATTCTTCTTTCTTTGGTCTCCATCTTCCGCTCCATTCTTGTTACATTTAATTCTATCTAATAAAATAAATACACCCACTTACGGGAGCTAACGGAATAGGATAAATGCGAGAAAAATAAACTAGGTCACGTTCTTCATAACGGCCTAGACAATTTTTAAAACCAATAGAAAAATTAAATCATTCACATCTATCATATCGGTCGAGTCCATGATCAATCGGGGTCCATATAATCATATTATATCTACTATATCTAATCCATACAATAATATCTTATGAAAAAGATAAAATAAAAAATTTAACTACTTGTGTCTTAATTAATCAATTAACATTTAATCTATTAAATAATTTTATCCAATCAATTAACTAATTAACATTTAATTAATTAAATGATTTTAATCGAAATAAAATTAACAATTAATTTTAAACGATTTTAATTTTAATTTTAATTAATTAGAACTATTCTAAAAATAAATCAAAATTAAAATTAAGTCTATTTTGTTTCTTTCCTTTTGATTCATAATCAAAAGGGATGCATTTGGTTTCCTAAACCAAAAGGCATCTTCCTAAACCAAATTTGGTTTAGGCCTGGCCATTTTCCAAAATCAAAATTTTGGAAGTGGCTTGAGCCAGCCTTTTTAAAATCAAATATTTGAAAAGTGCAGGCGATGATGACGGTCAAATTATACCCGTAAATGTCATCAACATTATCCTTAAATCGAGCCAAATAATATATATTTCGTATTAAATCACTCGTTTATATTTATTATTTAATGTTAAGTGATTATTAATATGATATTTGGTATTTAGTGCTTTTATTATTAAAAGGCCGATTTATTGTGCGATAAATGCCGATTTTGCGATCACGACAAATCGAGAGGATAAATGTCATTCAATCAAGAAATCTCAAGATAATAGAGGAAGAAAATCGGAGCATTAAATGAAAGATTAATCGAGATCAACACGAAGCGTGCAAGTGGGGGCAGCAAGATGAGAAAGAAAATATTTAAAATATGCCAAAAATAGGCTCGGTCATTAAATGAAAGATTAATTAGATCAACACGAAGCGTGCAGTGGGGAGCAAGACAGACGAAGAAAATATTTAAAATATGCCAAAAATAGGTTCGGTCGACCGAGCCTATAGCTTCGGTCGACCGAGTGTGTCATCTCGGTCACTTATCGGATTTTTTCGTATTTACCTTCTAGATCCTTCATAAGTCGGCAGAAACTCCTATATAAGCAGCAGCTACGAGAAATTGTAAATCATCCCTTCATTCTTTCTTCAATCTTACAATTCATAATATAACTTTGATACAATGTAGAATAATTTGAGGGTTTCCAGCAATTTAAGGGCTTCAATATGTAAGCCTTTATATTTTCTGTCTTCTTTATTTTCCATAATTAATCCCCCCCAATTATGATTTATCGTTTGAGTTGATTATTCATAGCTAGATGATGTAGATCTAGGCTATGACGTTAGGGAGGTGGCGATACCTTGTCTATGAGGATCACATACCCTACGTCCTCTACTTAGTGTCTATGTATGAATCGGTATTGCTTAATTAATGTGTATCTATGCTAGTTTATATATTTGCTTGACGAATTGCTATTTAATCCGTATTGTATGAGAAACGCTGAGAGATAGGTTCAGAGATGTAATCTGGGAGTTGAAATTGTTTGGGTGACCGAATTGTGTCATTCGGTCGACCGAGCCTACACACTCGGTCGATCGAGCCCCTTTTACCTGTTAATCCGCCACGCTCTTTATGGTTAGGTTAGCGCAATAGAATTTATCATCTCGGTAGGTATGGCTACGGCTCGTTGCTCGTGTGTTTTAATTAGCGTATGATTAGGAAATACCAATATAGGGCTCTAGGTTGGCTCATGAATGATCTTCCGGGACTTTCAATGAGATCTAGGTAGGTTTTGTATTTGGGAATTGAGCTCACCTAGTTATACGTAAATCGTAGATTAACATGAGACCGTCACAGTAATTGTTAATAGGGACGTAGACCGATGCGATCGTTTAGGAAGTACGCCTAACCATAGGAATGTTGCCTGAGACGAGGTGTACGGTTAATATCGGCATCCTTAGAGTCGTAAGCGTGTGAGTTATATGAGATGAAGGCACTTAAAAGGCGAAGTCACGTAACAATATCACAGTGATCTAGTAACCTAACCGGTGCTAAGTCAAGTTTAAGAGGATGACTCCCGTAGCCAATCTAAAATAGATACAAACGGATTGATAGTTAATAAGTTTTGTTTATTATATAAATTGTTTAGGTCCAAACGATAAAGACTATAATTGGGGAGGTTAATTACGTTATTTGTCTATGTGTCGTGTCGTGTCAATTTATCTTTTCTTGTCCTTTGTTGGTCGTAGACCGCCTCTATGTCCTTGACATGTTTAATTAATTGTTTGTATATAAGATGATCCACAATTGGTTCCCTGTGGGATCGACTTTGATTCACTATAGCTATACTACGATGGGCCTAGTCCTCTTGCTAGTATTGGTTTATGGTGGTCAAGTATATTATAACCTGATTGACCCCGATTATAGGCCTATTCTAAATCAAATATTTGAAAATGTCAAATAATTTTGGTAATTGAAATTTTGGAAGTGGCCAAGGCCAAGGCCTTTTACAAATCAAATATTTGAAAGGGGCCTAGGCCTATTCCAAATCAAAATTTGGAATGACCAATATTATTTTAATACCATGTGGCATCCCAATGGCCAAACTATTTGAACCATTAGTTGGCCACATGACACAACTAAACAAAGGAGATATCAATCACAACTATGAACCATATTGAAACACAAAATACACAAAACAAAATATTGGGATCCACCAAAAGATGCACCACCGACGTCGATCGCCTCTAGAGGGCGCGCGCGCGCCGCGCAATTCGATGGGGTGCCGCGCGCGCCGCGCAATTTCGTGGGGTGCCGCCGCCGATCGGCCGAGCACCCCAAAAGCCGCCCTTTTTTTCTTTTTTTTCTTTTCGTGTATCGTTTTGCGAATAAAAAATCTTTCATCTTTTAATTACGTGATTTAAACGATAAAATTAACTACGCAAAATAACATGCTTATTGCTTAAGCTCGAAGTTCTCTCTGATACCACTGTTAGCAAATATACGCGGGAACGCAGCGGAATTCAAAATTTTGATTTCCTTTTACCCAAGATCGACTTCGTTTAAGCAATAAACAAACAAGTTAGTAGACGGTGGTTACCTTGGTTGATCTAAAAGATCGACGCTTTGACCGTCTAAGAAGAGTAGTTCTGCATAGAGCCGCCCAAGTGTTCAGCCTCTACCGCTAGTCTACACGAACAGCCCGCCGGAATCCCATCATGGATTGTTATTGGAAAACTCCGGTTGCTACACCGGCCCTTTTCCCCTCTCTCCAACCCTCTATAGGATGCTTTCTATTTTACACAAGAACTATTAGTTCTTGGAATTGTGTTGTACAAAAGAGCTTGACACCCACATCTTATTTATAGTGAGAGGGGCGCCCCATCTAGGTGTGGAGAAGAAGAAAACATTTTCCCAATAAAATAAGGAAAATATAATTGATTGATTTATCTCATTTATTATAATATCTTATATTAAATAAATCTAGGATATTGTCAATATCTTATATTGAATATTTCAATATATTGTCAATATCTTATATTGACTATATTTATCTTATTACCATAAATCAATTTACAATGTGTATATATATCACACATATATATATATATATATATATATATATATATATATATATATATATATATATATATATATATATATATATATATCTTATCTTATATTAATACTAGATAATTGATATATCCGGATCGGAATGGGGTCATGTTCATCTAAATTGGGCCTATTATCTTAGCCCATCAAATATAGATATTGGGCCTCTATCTCTCTCATCATTTGCTACACGCCATCTCCTACCCGCCGCTACAAGTCGGGTCCTATCCGTCAACGGTAAGCCGGATCTTGTCCGCTAGTCGTAAGTCGGACCCATCCTCTCCATGTGATTTCTACCCATATAGTCAAGCTGATTTCAAGACAAGGCACAGATGAGTCCGCTGGTCGCTGTTCACTGCTCGCCATACTTATCGATCCAATGGCGCACCACCGCCACTCCTGACAAATGCTAGACACTTGTATTGCATGCATACTTATCTTAGCTATGTACTTTAATCGCCTTGTTGATGAACAATAAACCGACCTAGTATTTAGCCTATAAATATGGGATCACAATGTAATAGAAAGCTAATCTCGAATCCAAGAACTAATACAAGCGTATACACTCGCCAATTTGTCGACTCACTCGATAGTTCTTCATAAACACATATCCGCCGTCCATGTTCTTATCCACCACCGTGTCCTCACCGGAGAAATCACTTATAATTAGCCACATATCCACAAGATAAACACTGTTACCGCAAATCTGGTGTTCAGCGCAACATCAATAATATAATACTATGATTAATTAATTTATAAAATACATGTGTATCATATACACACATAAATTCGACATACACACATCTAATATATGTATATTTAATTAATCATCATAATTAATATCTTGTATTATATTTATTCATAATAAATAAATACCACCATATTAATTTACCACTATAACATTTATAGTACGAGATAAATTCTTTCCTTATTTGGTTATCATCTATAACTACATTTTAATCCGGCTCGATGTTCATATGTGTGTGACCCGATAGGCTTCGAATATGTTGGCCGTAGGCACAAAGTGCAATTTACTTAAAATGCCCTTCATACCTAACGGTCACGGGATAGCGTCTAGCAACACACCGTGACCCCTAATCATCGTAAGAGTCAAATGCAATGACTACTACCTTTCATGTTAAATGATTACCATGTAAGTTACAATCTTATCATTTGTAATAATATCCATACGATCGTATCTCGAGTTTCGATACATCAACGATCGTATCTTATAATCTAGATATCATGCTCTCTCGAAGTAACTCATTTACTCCCACTTTGCAAAGATTCACGAGAGTAAGACATTCTTTATAAGAAGGCCATTTCGGATATTCGATCCCAATCATAGGATACGCGATTCCCGGACGACCAATCATGTATACTCCGCATGCTTCAGTATCACACCCAATCACTACCGCATGATCGCCCCGTGGCTAGGGGAAACCTCAATAGTGTCAAAGCATGACAATCCACACTTTGATGCCATGAAGACTCCGGTCTTAAGGATAATTACACAACCGCCACATTGTGTGACACTTAATGTAAGTGGGTCACCTAACGTCGCATTCTCTAATACACGTCCACGCACACTCCAAGTGTCTATACACTTCGATAGACGAGATCTATCCTTGCCCTTAAAGCGAAGACATCTAATACGTGCTAGTTTGTACGCATCTATCAATGCCCTGCTTAAGAGTACATCACCTGTAGAGACATTTAAGTATCAAACTTATTAAAGTGATTAGAGATCTCATCAACCATATTCGCCTATCATGGTTTCTCTATCACGCTTTAATACTAAGGACGTTATCATATAACAATTCATAATTGGTTCTTTAAAAGAAGATGTATATATGACAAATGTAAAAGCCATTTAATCTATGTATAAGTATAAAAAAATAGTAGAAATGATCCGACCGGTCGGATCCGGTCCAACCCGATTGGGTTTAGACACTATTTCAACAATACATTTGTTTGAACGAGAGTTCAAGTCAAGGTGGAGATTTGTTAGGAAATGTGACTTGACCTCTTATTTAGAGCTGAGTACTAAACTGAGTTTAGGACTAAGCTGAGCAAAGTCAGCTGAGTGAAGTCAGCTGAGCAAAAGTGAGCTTTGAGCGTAAGTCGACTTTGGGCGGTTTAGCTTTGGGCGTAAGTCGGTTTGCTGAATCGACTTTGGGAAAGTCAGCTTTAGCAGAAGTCAGCTTTGGGAAAGTCAATTCTAGGCAAATCTCAGTTTGGGCAAATGTCAGCATGGTTACGTCTGGTATAGTCAGTTGAGCTGAGTTCACATCTGGGGTATTTTAGTCATTCTGCTAGTATGTCTTTATGGCGGCTAGGTCTAGTTTTTTGTGGCTATAAATACTGAAGAGAGTTTGAGAATGTGTTAACACAAGAGTAAACTTCAACTTAGTTTATTCATTGATATGAAAGGTGTATAAATAGATACAATTGAGAGAGAGACTAGCTAGCTAGCTTGGGCGGCCACTTGAGTATGTAGATGTGGGCGGCAAGCATGCAAAAAGTAAAAGTAAAAGCTATGTCTATGACATAAAGTAAACTAGAGTTTGACATATTAATTGTTTATATGTATCACAATTAATATGTCTTTACAAATAAATAAAGTGTACAAATAATATAATACACTAATAGAGACATAAGAGCACCTCACGAGGTCGCACCTGCCGAGGTAATATTTCCACACCCTCAAATCTGGTCAGATATGTTAATGCAGCCAAGTTTGCTACTTAGTCTGCTGAACATAAGAGGTGGAATAGCCTTGGTAAGGATATCAGCATTCTGATCTGCTGAGGGAACATACTGGAGTTGAATAATCTTGGCATCAATCTTCTCCTTCAAAAAATGTCTGTCAATGTCCACATGTTTGGTTTTGTCATGATGGACTGGATCCTCTGCCATGCATAGTGCTTTGAGTTATTATCACAAAGAGAGTGTGATAGGTTGTTTGAAGAGGTCATTGGTTCGATAAGTACTCTTTTGAGCCAAAGAGCTTCACAAATGCCTAAGACAAGTGCTCGAGTTCACCAAGATCGCTTCTAGACACGATGGGTTGTTTCTTGCTCCTCCAGTAACAAGATTGCCCCATACATAGAAGACAGAGCTCTGTGGTCGACCTTCTATCTATGTGGCATCCACCCCAATCAAGATCAGTGTAGACCTTGATGGATCTATCGGCAGACTTGGTGAAGTGTAACCCTTGGCCAGAGTGGACTTTAAATACCTCAAGATCCTATTCACAAACATCCCAATGTTGCTCAAGAGGGCGCTGCATGAACCGACTAACCAGACTGACACCATATGCAATATCAGGTCTTGTATGGGAGAGGTAGATGAGTTTCCCTACAAGTCTTTGATATTGTTCTTTCCTGACAGCAGTGTCACCATGTAGCAGGGTATGACTGGGGGTCTACAGGGATATAGCAGTTTGCACCCCAAAGATGCCGCTTTCCTTCACAGATCCAAGATATATTTCCTTTGGGAGACAGAATGCCTTTGTTTGCTTTTTGCTACTTCCATGCCAAGAAAATATTTGAGAAAACCCAAGTCCTTCACTTGAAACACCTTTGCCAAAGCAGAGTCTTCAAATGTTGGATCTCATTAGAGTCATCTCCAGGTGAGGATGATATCATCCACATAGACAATAATAATAGACCTCTTACGGTTGGTTGTCTTGATGAACATAGTGTGATCGAATTGCATTGGTGATATCCAGCAGCTTTGACCACAGCTTGTTAATTTTCCAAACCATGCCCTTGGTGATTGCTTCAGCCATATAGAGATTTCCTCGGTTGCACACCTTGCCTTGAGTATGAGGATTGATAAAACCAGGAGGTACATTCATATAAACCTCCTCAAAGTGAGGTCCCCATTTAGAAAAGCATTTTTGATGTCCAATTGGTGAAGAGGCCACTGTTGGACAATTAGAGAGATCGAGAACCACGATAGTGTTGAGTTTTGCCACTGGTGCAAAAGTTTCCTTATAGTCAATGCCATAAGTTTGAGTGAATCCCCTGGCTACCAATCTGGCTTTGTACTTGTCAATAGTGCCATCAGCATTGTATTTTATAGTGAATAACCATCTGCAGAATCGATCGTCTTCTTGCCCTGTGGGAGAGGTGTCAAATCCCAAGTATGATTATCCGTGTCTGTCATCATCTCTGTTTTAACAAAGACCTTTTCCATTTATCATTTTGAAGGGCCTCTCCTATTTTTTTAGGAATAGAGTGAGAGTCCAGTCCTGTGAAAACATGGCAAAGGCAGAGATAACTTATCATAAGATAAATAAGAATGAATAGAATGATCAGTGCACGATCTCTTTCCCTTCCTAAGAGCAATAGGCCTATCATCAATGTCAGCAGGCTGCTGAGGATCTGTAGATTGCTGAGTGTTAGTAGGCTCAGGATCGCAGGCTCTGGGTCCATTAGACTCTTGTTCAGGAGGTTGCTGAGGAGTATTAGGCTGTAGAGAGTCGGTAGAGGGCACAAGTTCGATCTGCGAGGATCAGATGAGTTCTTTGAGGGTTAAGAGGTTGCTGAGGGAAGGGGTTTAGGTCAATTTCAATCAGGTTTCCATCAGTGAATGGCTCAGTAGGTTTGCTGTAATAAGGGGTCCTTTCAAAGAATTTTACATCCATAGAATTGTAAAATTTCTTTTCAATAGGGAATAACACTTGTAACCCTTTTTGTCCTTTGCATAACCTAGAAAATGCACTTGTGAGCTTTAGGATCAAGTTTACTACGTGTTGAGCATGGATATACACAAACACAAGACAACCAAAGATCTTTGGAGGCAATCGGGAAACAAGATGATGGCAGGAGTGTGTGGTCGTAGGGGTTTGGAGTGGAGATTTGAAACCTAACACTCTGCTTTGAAAGTCGGTTGATTAAATAAGTTGCGATCAGATAGCTTCACCCCACATATATTTAGGAACATGTGTGGTGAACATGATTGATCTGGCCATTTCCGGCAGTGCTGTTCTTTCTCTCAAAGAACCCCATTCTGTTGAGGTGTTTCCACACAACTACTGATATGAACAATTCCTCTATCTCACAAGAAGGTACTTTGAGATTAGACTCATAGTATTCTAGAGCATTATCGCCTTTAAGATCTTGACCTTAGTATCAAATTGAGTGGAGACCATATGATAAAATTCTTGAAAGATAGGGCCAACTTCAGATTTGTCTTTCATTAAAAAAACCCAAGTGTTCCCCGGTATGATCATCAATAAAGGTGACAAACCACCTTTTCCTGTTATACTTTTCACCCTGTAGGTCCCCACACATCACTGTATTAAGGTGAAGGGTGAGGAATGCAAATGAGGTAACTTAGCATACACAGATTTTGTAAGTTTAGCAAATTGACAAATATCACATTGAAGGTCATTTAGATTACATCCTTTAAACAATTCAGAGTTAAAGATTTTAAGTAACCAAAACTTGGATGTCCTAATCTATAATGCCATAACATGATATTGTCTAAAGTCTGGGAGCAGTCGAGGCATTCAGTCTTGATCCTCTGTCTTCAAAGAGGTTGACCGAAAACAATCCAAATATGAAGGTTTAGCCTTCCCAATCACTTCCTGTGAAGTAGGATCCTGGAATGTGCACCGATTCTCCTTAAAAACAACAAATTCAATTCAAATCTTTAGTGAGTCTACCGATGATATAAGATTGCAAATCTAAGTTTGGAACAAATAGGACATCCTGTAGGCATCTCTTATTAGTGAGTTTAACATTTCCAACACCTTTTGCACGAGAGATAGATCCATCAAGCAGCTTTAATGTTATGAATTTGGTTACAAGGCATATAGTTGGTTATAAGGTTTTTATTACTACTCATATGGGAGGATGCCCTAATCAACAATCCATGTTTCATTGCTAAGGAAAGAGTAGAATTTACTGTATGAGTATGAGTAGCAACATCAAGAGAGTGACTACCTTCCTTTTGTTGATTCAGAAGGCTTTGAATGCAAAGAAACTCGAGCATTCATCCTGTTGTCATTCTCCTCCTCACCGATGTGTCCGCTTGACTTTCCTCGATAGGTTTTGAGGTTTTGAGGAGTTAGGCTTGCCATGGAGCTTCCAAATAGCTTGTCCTTGGTGTGATTTGTGCGCTTGCGGTGATCATCACAGCACGCTTTCCAGCTTTTCTCAGTAGGCTTCCTGTATGTCTCAAAGAACCTCAAGCCGCCTTTCCCGATCGGCCAGAGGCAAACCTTGATGAGGTTGTCGGTAGGGAATTTCGAAGCATGACTTTTCTCCTACTTTCTTCATGTTTGACTTCAAAGAAACATGGATTTGAGATTTGAAGAGGTTTGGTGGCAAGAATTCTTCCTCTAACATCATCAAGAGTAGGATTCACCCAGGTGAGGAACCCGAATACTCTCTTCTTTTCTATGATGTCTTTATAAAGAGCAATCCTTGACATCATTCCATGAGTGAGTTTCTAACATATCTAAGTGTTGCCAAGCCTTAGATAGTTGATTGAAATATTGAGTTACAGTATATATCCCCTTGCCTGCAAGTTTGAATCTGAGCTTAGTTCATATACCTCGATGTATTATCCTTCTTGGAGTAAAGATCTCTCGCATTATCCTGCATTTCTTTGGCGTATCATACATCATAAAGTTTTCACTTATCTCTTTTGTCATTGACCTTGTGAGGATGGTCATGAGTTGATTATTTGTTGTGTCCCATGCTTCAAAACCGGGCCGGGCCAAAGAGTGTGTGTTTTGTTCCGCATAAGTATCCCATCTTACTTTGTCCGAAATGTACATTTTCATAGACCTTGACCATAATGATAGTTGTTACCATCAAGTCTATGGTTTGTATAAGAAGAGGAGTTGTCAAGATTCTCCCGGTCACCGAGGTCACTTGAGAGTCTGCTGAGGTTGAAGTAATGTCGGATGTGGAAGACATTCTTCAGAAATATGAGTTTTGCAGCGGAAAAAGTTAGAACACAAATGGCTCCGATACCATGAAGAGAGTTTGAGAATGTGTTAACACAAGAGTAAACTTCAACTTAGTTTATTCATTGATATGAAAGGTGTATAAATAGATACAATTGAGAGAGAGACTAGCTAGCTAGCTTGGGCGGCCACTGAGTATGTAGATGTGGGCGGCAAGCATGCAAAAAGTAAAAGTAAAAGCTATGTCTATGACATAAAGTAAACTAGAGTTTGACATATTAATTGTTTATATGTATCACAATTAATATGTCTTTACAAATAAATAAAGTGTACAAATAATATAATACACTAAATAGAGACATAAGAGCACCTCACGAGGTTTGCACCTCTCTTGAGGTAATATTTCCACAAATACACATCTGCTGTAACCTAGAACATTTGCATTAGAAGCAACAGTAGCTTTGAGCAATTGCCTTAGGCAATTGCTAAGAGTCTGTAAAATCTTCAGTGATAATATATTCTCCTCTTTCTGCCCGTGGAGTAGTCGGCATTTTGCCGGAAACCACGTTAAATCTTGTGTTATTGTTTCTTGTTTGATTTATGCTTTCTCATTTATTCTTGATTATTGCAATCCGTTTTGATCCCTGACGGTCCTAATTCTAACAATACTTAACACTTATATATATGAAATTGATCTCGCAATCTGGAATTCTCTCGTTTTCTCAAAGTTTTAGTTATATTCCTAAAGTTGAGATGCTCGATTCTTGATTGCTCGTACTTTGTTAATCATCTACGTTATTTGAATATAAGGTTGTGTGATGAGAGACAAATTAATGATCATTATTACGACATTTTACCCCAATATTGATACCACTTTGAGCATTATTGTACCAATTTAAGTCAATAATTACTTAATTTTATCCAAATATATAAATAGTGGTTATTATATAAATTATCGTATTTTTATAAGTTTTTATAAGTTTTGTACCGGTTTAGTAACCGGAGTGTCGTGTCGATTTACACGGGTATTTGTGGTATTTTTATTGCAGATTTATAATAAACCAAAACCCGAGAGTGACGACACTTTTTTGAAGTTAAAACATATCTTTTGAAGGGTGTAAGAATGTGCCACAAGCTTAAAAGTTCAAGTGGATCAACGTTTCGTAATGCTATTATCGAATTATATCTTCGACGAACAAATGACCCATCAAAAGGCATTTTCTGAAGAAAAGTACTTCATGAAAGTTGTAGATCTTTGAAAGAGCTTTCCAACGATTTTGAATCACGCCAATCGGAGGTCTACAACTCAAGATATGAATTTTTCAAGTTTCACTCAAAATCGGCGATCCCGGATCGATCCGGCCTTTCTGGATCGATCCGCGCAAACAGTAAAATCGACATAATGATGATTTTGCACATGGGGCTGCAGAGGATGAGCTTGGGATAAAGTTTTTATTCCCGGATCGATCCGCCCTTTCCCGGATCGATCCGGCCGTGACTATTTTGCCTATAAATAGCGCATTCTCAATGCATTCGATGCCCCTCTCTTCTCATCTCCTCCCCATTTCTTCCATTTCCCCTCTTCTTCCATCTCCTTTCTTCTCTTTTCTTGTTTTCATTTTGGGCCTATATATATATATATATATATATATATATATATATATATATATATATATATATATATATATATATGTCGATGTATGTATATATATATGCATATGTGTATAAATAAATAGAGTAGTATCGTTGTAATGCTTGGATTTATTATCGAGGATTGTTGTCTCGGAAGCCGTTGTTACTTTCACGAGGATTAGGCTCCGATTCAAAGAATTGTAATCGGTAATTTTCTAATGTTATTATGTTTATTATTTCTATCTATTTATATACATATATATATTAGTAGTAGTAATATCTAGCCAAGATATGAATCTGAATTAGTTAATCTTTTTGGTAAAATGGATGATCGACTCTGGTAATAATGATTAAAATCGATTATAATGAATCTTTTTCTATCTTGCAACGTATTGATAATATTCGGATTGACGTAATTAACCAAGATGAATCGCAACATATAACCTGACGATGAACTGACCAGAGAAGTTAGGATATGAGATAAAAAATAGAAAAACCGGAGGGTAAAATTGGCCGAGTGAAAACGTGACAACGGAACCCGATTTCCTACCCGGGGGCAGATTTGTCCTGGAAAGATGAATCTTATTGAAATTTGTACTCGAGATCTTAATAATGTTAAAATCACAGTTTAATTGAAACTACACCGTTTGTGTTAAATCGATCCGCTTGACAACCGGAGCCTCTTGAATAACATCGGCCGTGGACGAACGGAATAACCTCTTTTATCCGGGGTAGATTTGTACTGCACTGCTCGCACTAACTAAGATTAGCATGGGGCGCTTGTGGACCTTGGGTGATGACATTTGACATATGACAATTTCATACGCTCGTGTGAGGAGGAGTTGTCTAGCTTAGGAGTACACCGATTCATATATAATTGATCTCCTTGCATCAAGGAAAAGATCTGTCTCATTCAATTCTACTAAAAAAAGATATTGATTCAGTAAAGTATTCTTGGCTAGATCCAAAAATATATATATTATCTATTTTTATTTATTTACTGTTTTACTAACATCTAACTCTAACAATCTAACTACTAACATAATCTAACCCAGGAAAAAGTAAAAACTGCGACTTAGATCGAGTTAATAATAGCTTCTTGGTGTTTAACCCCACTTAAAAGAATTACCATGTTTTCCTCGAGGAATACGACTGACTCACCGCATTAGAGCTACAATTTGACCCGGTACACTTTGCCGGTTAGGATCTGTAGATAGCCTGTAATGTCCGTCGACTTTCGCGCCGTTTCCAAGGTTAGGTTTAGTCTCACAAGATTTTGGCGAGTCGTTGGTCTAGCAATGGAATTAATGTTTATTTTGTATCAATAAATCCCTTAGTTTTCGATTTTTTTCGAGCATTATTTAGTTGATTAAAATAAATTGTATAAGGTATATATTTCATGGATTTGAAGATATAATGATCAATTTGGATGTGTATAACCAACGTGAACCGTAAGTGCATTGTAATTCCAAATATATTTGTGTAACATGAATTCCTTCACGTAAAGCCTTTGATATTGAAACGAAAATTTTAAATCAGATCCATTCAAAGATCCTAGTGGTTATTCTAGAGAGATTTGCGCAGAACTTAGTACCTAACTTTTGAATGTGTACTGTGAATATCCAAGGTTTGAATGTGATAGGAAGGATATAAGTTAAAGAAGAATACCAAATTAAGATGAACTATCTATATGTCGGTTGTAGCTACCAATGATTTGAGTGCGATGGGGGCGTTATCACGAAACGTCCTATATCACTATGAGGTTTAAAAGCTCCCGATTGCCTGATGATAGTAGTCCAGCTAGGGGGTTATCACGAAATGTCCTATTGCTGGGAATGAAGGCATATGCTACAAATGTGAAAAAAAATAAAAAAAAATAAAAAAATAAAAAAATGACAATATAGAAATATGGTTGAAAACTTAGTTATCTTCTGACTATCCCCAGTATAAACTGAATGATATGCTTTAGGGATTATCCTAATAAGTACACGGAAGGACTTTGTGTGGAAACGTTACTGCCTATACCTAGGAAAGTCATTAGGACTGTCTGAATGGATATTTGTGCGTTTGCTTGAATTATTCAAGAGAGGATAGTGGAAATTGAAAAGGCTTGTCACACACACACTCTGTTATACATTTATATTGAGGTTAACGCCTGGTTGTAATTCTAATGGTTGTATTATCTGGTTGTCCCTTATATCTTATATCTTCATGAATTTATCTCTCATTCATTTTGTTTTATCGCTTGTTTTGCTCGAGGACGACCAAAAGCTAAGTGGGGAGTTGTGATGAGAGACAAATTAATGATCATTATTACGACATTTTACCCCAATATTGATACCACTTTGAGCATTATTATACCAATTTAAGTCAATAATTACTTAATTTTATCCAAATATATAAATAGTGGTTATTATATAAATTATCGTATTTTTATAAGTTTTTATAAGTTTTGTACCGGTTAAGTAACCGGAGTGTCGTGTCAGATTTACACGGGTATTTGTGGTATTTTTATTGCAGATTTATAATAAACCAAAACCCCGAGTGACGACACTTTTTGAAGTTAAAACATATCTTTTGAAGGGTGTAAGAATGTGCCACAAGCTTAAAAGTTCAAGTGGATCAACGCTTTAGTAATGCTATTATCGAATTATATCTTCGATGAACAAATGGCCCATCAAAAAGGCATTTTCTGAAGAAAAGTACTTCATGAAAGTTGTAGATCTTTGAAAGAGCTTTCCAACGCATTTTGAATCACGCCAATCGGAGGTCTACAACTCAAGATATGAATTTTTCAAGTTTCACTCAAAATCGGCGATCCCGGATCGATCCGGCCTTTTCCCGGATCGATCCGCTAAATGTAAAATCGACATAATGATGATTTTGCACATGGGGCTGCAGAGGATGAGCTTGGGATAAAGTTTTTATTCCCGGATCGATCCGCCCTTTCCCGGATCGATCCGGCCGTGACTATTTTGCCTATAAATAGCGCATTCTCAACAGAATTCGTGCCCTCTCTTCTCATCTCCTCCCCATTTCTTCCATTTCCCTCTTCTTCCATCTCCTTTCTTCTCTTTTCTTGTTTTCATTTTGGGCCCACATATATATATATATATATATATATATATATATATATATATATATATGTCGATGTATGTATATATATATATGCATATGTGTATAAATAAATAGAGTAGTATCGTTGTAATGCTTGGATTTATTATCGAGGATTGTTGTCTCGGAAGCCGTTGTTACTTTCACGAGGATTAGGCTCCGATTCAAATAGCTTGTAATCGGTAATTTTCTAATGTTATTATGTTTATTATTTCTATCTATTTATATACATATATATATTAGTAGTAGTAATATCTAGCCAAGATATGAATCTGAATTAGTTAATCTTTTTGGTAAAATGGATGATCGATTCTGTTAATAATGATTAAAATCGATTATAATGAATCTTTTTCTATCTTGCAACGTATTGATAATATTCGGATTGACGTAATTAACCAAGATGAATCGCAACATATAACCTGACGATGAACCCGACCGGCAGAGAAGTTAGGATATGAGATAAAAAATAGAAAACCAGGAGGGTAAAATTGGCCGAGTGAAAACGTGACAACGGAACCCGATTTCCTACCCGCGGCGATTTGTCCTGGAAAGATGAATCTTATTGAAATTTGTACTTTAGATCTTAATAATGTTAAAATCACAATTTAATTGAAACTACACCGCTTGTGTTAAATCGATCCGCTTGACAACCGAGCCTCTTGAATAACATCGGCCGTCTGACGAACGGAATAACCTCTTTTATCCGGGTAGATTTGTACTGGTACTGCTCGCACTAACTAAGATTAGCATGGGCGCTTGTGGACCTTGGGTGATGACATTTGACATATGACAATTTCATACGCCGTGTGAGGAGGAGTTGTCTAGCTTAGAGTACACCGATTCATATATAATTGATCTCCTTGCATCAAGGAAAAGATCTGCTCTCATTCAATTCTACTAAAAAAGATATTGATTCAAGAAAGTATTCTTGGCTAGATCCAAAAATATATATATTATCTATTTTTATATTTATATATTATATTTAATTTGCTTTACTAACATCTAACTAATCTAACTATCTAACCCGATAAAATGATAAAAGCTGCGACTTAGATCGTGTTAATAATAGATTCTTGGTGTTTAACCCCACTTAAAAGAATTACCATGTTTTCCACGAGAATACGACTCGACTCACCGTGACTAGAGCTACAATTTGACCCGGTACACTCGCCGGTTAGGATCTGATAGCCTAGTAATGTCCGTCGACTTTTCGCGCGCCGTTTCAAGGTTAGGTTTAGGTCCGCATCATTGTGCGAACTCGATATTCCACATGCAAATGGTATTAAAGTGATATCTCTGTTATGATTGAATTTCAATCTTCGTCTTCAACAAAAGTTTGCTACGTGTAACAAATGATCGACACAAGTTGTTGCTTGAGAAGCTGCAGCTAGAGTTTCAAGCGATCGTCGGCTTTATCTTCATCCAAACGAGTACGCCGCTTTTGGTGACTTGACCTTTGAACTGATGAATAAATTGGTGGAACTAATCTGTAAAACTGAGAATGATGGTCAGTTTTAGTAAAGTATATTCAGTTCTGTGAAAGTCAGTTGATGAAGTGCAACTGAGTTTCTTCAAGTCGTGATCGATTTTGTTTGCTGAGTTTTGCTGAGTATAGCTGAGTTCTATGTCTGAGAAGTTGGTTACAAGTCTGGGAGAGTCAGTTTTGAACTGAGTTTCATCTGGTGGATAACATATGGAGCTGAGGTCCACATCTGGGGTATTTATGACAATTCTGACAAAGATATTTGGCGGTTAGGGTTTGGGATTTGTGCATATAAATACCAATGTTGTAATCAATGCAATGTGTGTCTTTTCAAGAGTGTGTCTTTCACTTTGTGAGAAATACCTTGTAACTTTATGCATGGTAAAATATCTCATTTTCTCGTCATCCGTGGAGTAGTCGGCACAATGCCGAAACCACGTTAAATCACTGTGTTCTCTTTGTTTTTGTGTTTTATCAATTTCCGCCATACTTTATGTTTGCATTGCTTCGCTTTTATCTTTCTTAAACTGCAAGCTTCTCATATGTGTTTCAACAAACCGGTATCGAGGCGTCAGTTCAAGATTCGTGAGAGTTGTAGGGTGAATGAGTTGATCTCGCACTCAAGACCGTGATCGGTGCTAGGATTTTGTGATCAAAGGCCTGTTCTTTAATTAGAAGGATGTCGACAATGAACTTAAAGATTTATAAATTCACAAGGAGGGACAATTTTAGTTTGTGGCGAATCAAGATGCGGGCCTTGTTAAAGCAACAAGGATTGTGGACTCCTTTATCTGATAGAGGGGATGCCAGTTTTGCAGATTATGCCAGCCTGGAGGAGAAAGCACATTCAACCATCATGTTGTGCTTGTCTGATGATGTTATCACAGAAGTTGTTGAGGAAGACACCGCTGCCAAGTTATGGTTAAAGCTTGAAAGCTTGTATATGACTAAGTCATTGACCAACAAGTTGTTGCTGAAGCAGAGGCTATTCAGCCTGAGGATGCATGATGAGGCTCAGTTGAGAGATCATCTTGATCAGTTAAACACAATATTACTTGATCTTAGGAATATTGATGTTAAGATTGAGGATGAAGATGCTGCTTTGATTTTGCTGGTTTCATTACCAACTTCCTATAAGAACTTTGTGCAGTCATTCATAGTTGGGAATGATACAGTTGCTTTAGAGGATGTGAGGTCAGCTTTATATGCCAAAGAGCTGAGACAAAAGGCAGGTGGGGCAGACAATCAGGCTGCTGGACTGATAGTCAGTAACAGCAGTGGAAAAGAGAATGGTCAGTCTAGGAAGAAAAATTCCAATAAGACAAGGTCCTAAGGCTCTAAATCCACAGATGTTTGCAATTACTGTAAGGAGCAGGGACATTGGAAGTCCAATTGTCCAAAGAGGAAAAAACAGCAGGAGAACAGTTCTGGCACAGCTGCTGTGGCAACTGAGCATGACTCAGATGAGGATATGATCCTAGTGGTAGGAGAGTCAGCACATCAAACTGATGTGTGGATTCTGGACTCTAGGTCATCCTTTCATATTTGCCTTCACAGAGAGTGGTTCTCAAGTTATTAGCAGATAGATGATGGTCATATCTATGGCAAACAACAAGGTCTGCCAGGTAGTTGGGATTGGCTCAGTTTAGTTGAGGACAGAGGATGGAAGATTCTGTAAACTGAGTGAAGTTAGACATGTTCCACAGATGACCAAAAACTTTGTATCTCTCAGTTCTTTGGACAGCAGGGGATTCAGTTTTAAAGGGGAAAATGGAAAACTGAGTGTCTATAAAAACCTTGTTGAGGCTCTTGAATGAGTCAAGAAAGGGACTCTGTATATACTATAAGGGTCAGTTTTTGCTGGTTCTGCTGCTGCTTTGGCATCACCGAGATTCATCGATCCACAAACTTACAAAAAAGCGTGGCACATGAGACTTGGTCACTTGGGTGAAAAGGGGATGCAGGTTCTTTCTCAGAAAGATCTTCTTAGGGAGTGTAAGGTCAAGCATTTGGACTTTTGTGATCATTGTGTGTTTGGGAAGCTTCATAGGAGCAAGTTCTCAAAAGGGGTATACAACACAAAGTCATCACTAGATTCCATTCATTCTGATTGTTGGTGGTCATCAAAGGTGGAGTCATTGGGTGGTCACAGATATTGTGTGTCCTTCATAGATGACTATTCAATGATGACTTGGGTGGTGATGATGAAACACAAAAGTGAGGCATTCAAGAGCTTCATGCAATGGAAGGCTCTAGTTGAAATAAGTTAGGGAAGAAGATCAAGAGGCTTCATACAAATAATGGTTTGGAATTCTGCTGGACTGAGTTTGATGAGTTGTGCAGAAATGAGGGTATTGCCAGACATCATACAGTCAGGAATACTCCTCAGCATAACGGGGTAGCTGAAAGGTAAATCAAACTTTTCTGGAGAGAGCAAAATGCATGCTCTATCATGCTGGTTTATTAAGAAGATTTTGGGCAGAGGCTGTAAGCCTAGCTTGCTACTTAATCAACAAGAGTCCTCAACATGGATCAGTCTCAAAACACTAGTTGAGATATGGTCGGACAAACCTGCAGATTATTCAGTTCTAAGGGTATTTGGAAGCACAGTTTACTATCATGTCAGTGAAGGGAAACTAGAACCAAGGGCCAAGAAATGAGTGTTTGTGGGGTATGGTGATGGAGTAAAGGGGTAGAAAATTTGGTCATCGAAGATAAAACATAGTTATTCTTAGCAGAGATACGCTTTTGATGAAAATTCTATGCTCGGGCCATCGGTGGGAGGATAATCGGCGAAACCAAGATCTTTGGCCGAGAAAACGATGATGAGTGGAGCTTCAGCGGAGTTAGTTGGAATGCAACAATCAACCGATCCAAGTCAATTTTCATCCGATCCGTTATCAACCAGCATGAATCTAGCCACCACCGGTGAGCAAATGTCACCGAGCATCAAACCGAGAACATGGGTTAGCGAGTATAGCTATCACAGAGAGCTAGAAGATCCAATGTTGGGGTACCTCCCAAGAGGTATGGGTTTGATGATATAGTTGGATATGCACTTCAAGTTGGGGAAGAAGTTGATGGTTTTGAACCTTCTACTTACAGGGAAGCAGTGGCATGTTCTGAAGCATCTCAATGGCTTGCTGCCATTGGAGATGAAATGGAGTCATTACTGAAGAATCAGTCTTGGGATCTAATTAAACATCCAGCTGGCCGGTAGGAGAGCTGTTACTTGTAAATGGATCTTCAAGAAGAAGGAAGGGATAACTGAGGCAGAAGAAGTTAAGTGTAAAGCATGTTTGGTTGCAAGAGGGTTCAGTCAGAAAGAATGGGTGGACTTTGATGAGATATTCTCCCCAGTTGTCAGACATACTTCAATCAGAGTGTTACTAGCAATGGTGGCACATGACTTAGAACTTGAGCAGTTACACGTGAAGACAGCTTTTCTACATGGTGAGGAAGAAAATGATATATACATGACTCAGCCAGAGGTTTCCAAGTTCCTAGTAAGGAAGATCTTATGTGTAGGTTGAAGAAGTCCTTGTATGGACTGAAGCAGGCTCCTAGACAGTGGTATAAAAGGTTTGACAGTTACATGATCCAGTTGGGTTACAGCAGAAGTCCTTATGATTGTTGTGTTTACAACAGTCATTTGGAAGATGGATCATACATCTATCTTATGTTATATGTGGATGACATGCTGATAGCTGCAAGAAAGAAGGCTGATGTTCAGAATCTGAAATACATTCTCAGTGCTGAGTTTGAAATGAAAGATTTGGGTGCAGCCAAGAAAATTTTGGGGATGGAGATCTGGAGAGATAAAAGTCGGAGAAAGCTGCTTTTATCTCAAAGAGGCTATATATGTAAGATTTTGTCAAAGTTTGGCATGTCACCGATAAGCCAATAGATACTCCTATGGCATCAAATGTTCATTTGTCAGTTTTTGCTTCACAATCAACAGAGGAGAAAGAATACATTCAAGAGTTCCCTATGCTAGTGCACTTGGCAGTCTGATGTATGCCATGGTGTGCACTAGGTCTGATCTGGCTCAGGCAGTTAGTGTTGTCTGCAGGTTTATGGCTCAACCTGAAAATGAACACCGGAAAGTCGTGAAAAGAATGTTCGTGTACCTCAGAGGTACAGCTTGATGTTGGTCTCATTTATGGAGGTGATACTCAAGAATTGATCACGGGGATACTTGTGATGCATTATGCAGTGATGATGGACAACAGAAAAATCAATGACTGTTGTCGGCTTGAATGCAACTCTTCGTGCAACATTGGCTTTATCAACTCATCAAGCCGAGTATATGGCTCTTCTTTGAAAGCGACCACGGAGGGTATCTCGGTTGAAGGGACTAATCGCTGATTTGGGGCTACATCAAGATCAAGTGAGATTTATCGTGACGCTTTGAGTGCAATTTTCCTAGCTAAGGATCACGTTCATCATGAGAGAACCAAGCATATTGATGTGAGGTATCATTTTCTCGAGAATGAGAAGAGGGTTGTAGTGAAGAAGATCGGCACCAAGGATAACCTCGCCGATATGTTCACTAAACCAGATTCAATAGAGCAAGTTTCGATTGTATGCGGACACGTTGAATATTCAAAGCTTGTAAATCGAAATATGGATACTCAGTTGAAGGCAGATCAACTGAGTGGATTCTGTGGAGAAGTCTGGTACTGTACATCCTGGCATTGATGAATGCATCTGGTACAAGTACATCTGGTTATACAATCTGGTTGACTGTGAATGAGAGTTCAAGTCAATGTGGAGATTTATCAGTTTTGGTGACTTGACCTCTAAACTGATGAATAAATTGGTGGAACTAATCTGTAAAACTGAGACTGAGAATGATGGTTAGTTTTAATAAAGTATATTCAGTTTTGTGAAAGTCAGTTGATGAAGTGCAAATCGAGTTTCTTCAAAGTCGTGATCGCTTTTGGTCTGGCTGATTTTATTGAGTATAGCCGAGTTCTATGTCCGAGCGCTTGGTTACAAGTCCAGGAGAGTCGGGCTTTGAATCGAGTTTCATCTCGTGGATAACAAATGGGTGGTCCCCATTTGGGGTATTTATGACAATTTCGACAAAGATCTTTGGTGGTTAGAGTTTGGGATTTGTGCCTATAAATACCAATGTTGTAATCAATGCAATGTGTGTCTTTTCAAGAGTGTATCTTTCACTTTGTGAAAAATACCTTGTAACTTTGTGCATAATAAAATATCTCATTTTCTCGTCCATGGAGTAGTCGGCACAACGCCGAAACCCACGTTAATCATGTGTTCTCTTTGTTTTTGTGTTTTATCAACTTCCGCCATACTTTATGTTTGCATTGCTTATGTTTTATCTTTCTTAAACTGCAGTTTTCATCATCGTGTTTTCAACACGAGCATCCTTCATTCGTTTTGGTTTAACAAATTAATCTTGGATGAAAGTGGAAACAATTATCACTCGCGGTAGATATTGATCAGTGAAGATGCCACGTACGTACACCGGAGTTTTGCTTTTTGTGGCATTTGAAATGGATAATTAATGTCCAAGAATCAGACATTGACTAAGAATCAGTATAACTGCAGCAGATCGACTAACATATCGTGAATCAGGCGCGCATTAGTCATTTTTGGTGCTTTTTGTTCCTAACAACAAATGGTTAAAGTTATTTATATATAATTAGTCGTTGTTGATGATCGACTAACAATGGTTTATTTGTTGCATGACAAATCAGAGGCTAAACACGTTACGTAGTTCATTCTTTTTGTAAGTACATATATATGTTTCTACTCAGTTTAAAATGGACGTACATTAATGCCATTATTGAATATGTTGAATGCCTGTTTTTCATAAAAAATGTACTACGTCTCAAATCCATAAAAATGCCCACATTTTTGCTTTAAGATATGATTAATAAATCAATTAATGTGTAGTAATTTAAGTGTTAATGGACATATATATCCCTATCACATAATAAATGTTTCTATTGGAATGTGAAATGAACATACAAACATTAAATATAAACATAAGGGTATGTACATGGAGAAAAATACATTAAATGATGTATTAGTTTTGTAAATGAACATAACTTTTTATGGGACAACTAATTTTCAAAAATTGGACACTTTTTATGAGACGGAGGTAGTAATTAATTAGTTAATTAGGAAAGCGGCTAATTAATTAAGTTGTTAAAGTAACAATATTTCGTCTTTCCCATTTGTATATAAGCTCACAAGAGCAAGTTCATGTAACTTAACACCTTTATTAATTAGGAATGAACTGAAATTGATCTCTCATTCATGGATTCTCTCGTTTCCTTGATCAAAGTTTTAGTTTGAGCTTCTAAATTCTTCACAGCTCTTTGTTAATCATCTACATATTGTCCGGATTCGAAACGATACTTAAACAATTAGGGTTTCAACGGTTCCATGATAAAAAAAAACATGTGTATATATATACTCGATCGATCAATGGATCTTATATATATATATTTATCAATCATCAAACTTTATAATTGAGAATGCCTTCAAATGTTAATATTACCATAACATGATGTTTATTATTACATAAGGTTGCCCCCACGAGCATATCTCATCGGTAAAAGAGTAGATGTGTCGTAATAACAACATTTCCAATGAGCTAAGGTGCGGGAGTTCGAAACTCTGTATTGACTTCTCTCAGTAAAAAAAAAAAAAAAAGCGTACTTACAACTTTTGCAAACTGAAACAATGAAGCATAACCATCGATTTACTTGCTCCAAAAACCGAGGAAAATTTTATAATACACCGTTGTAGAATCAAATGCACGTTAAGAATCAAATATGTATGTTTTTTTTTTTTTTTTCTTTTTTTCTTCCCTTTAAGAGGAATCAATATAATTGATTATGTTCCTAATAAAACTATATATTAATGGCTAAGTTCAATCAACATGAGCGGGAAAAATGTCAATGTCATTAACTGTGTGTGTGTGTGTGTTTATCCACTAAACAAAACAGACAAAACTGCATTATTAGAGAAAGACCTTGAACATTATTTTGGTAGCTAGGACCATCCATTAATTTTGGAGATAATTATTTGTTAATTATATAGTGGATAAAGTCTTACCAAAATGGTACAATTAATGATTTAATAATATAGATATTTTAGAGGTTGTCTTATCAATAGCATTATAGCAATACAAATGGTTCTTTATGTTATAATACAGTGTCAATTAAATTAAATTTTATTGCTTTTGGTGGTAAGAAAAAACATTATTGATTGATGACATGGCATATGGCATTGATTGTATTTTTTTTATTTATATATGAAAGGGCATGGATTGTATTTGGAAACAAGGTTTTTTTTTTTCCTCGAATTACTTCTAACACACTTTCTTATGATTTTTGTTTTACAGGGCAATACAAAACTACTTCAACACCACACATTTTAAGAACGTCGATGTCACTGATATTCTTATTTGAAATAATACAAGCAATCTGTGTGTTGTGAATGATCAAGTAAAGAACATTTCTTGTTTTATATCAAATCGATCCCCTTCTAACCAGAAAAAAAAAGTGCAAGCTTCAATTTTCAGCTTGAGGGGGTATTGGAGCTAATACAAGCCACAATGTGTGTTGTGTTGGGGATGATCAAGTGCGCATTGAGACAAATAATCAAACACCTTGTCTCAAGTTGCCGGGTAATTTGTTCTATATTCACTCTAACGAGAATCCAACGTCTGTTCTGGTTCAAGCATTGCTGAACAACAAGAATTATCACCCTTAGAGTTGGTTTATATGAAGACGACCCTCATTACAAGAAACAAGATAGGTGTCATTGATGGTTCCTTCACCAAACCAAATGTCGGATCTGCTGATTTTCAGGTTTGGCAACAGTGTAACACTTTTGTTACAACTTGTATCTCGAATTCATTCATACCCAATTCATTGCTCATAGTGTCATGTATGTAGGCACTACTATGGAAATCTGGCTTGATTTTGGCTGCCAGGTTATGTAGGTTGGATGTGTTTAGGTTATATGATTTGTTGGAAGAGGTAAATACACAGAAACAAGGGGAATTGGATGTTACTAGTTATTTCACTAAGATGAAAACATTGTGGCTTGCATGTATTAGCTCCAATACTTGCGAGGAACGTCACGTCATTGCAATCGATGTTTGTTATTTACAAGAAACGTAGCATTACACAAATCACACGTGATGCTCGAAGCAATGCAGATGTAATTATTGATAGAAAATTTGGGTCCCCCAGATGTTATATGCTTTGACTTGATTTTCATCAACACCCCTGCCCCCAACCCCCCCTCCCAAAACACATACAAACAAACACACACACACAAAAATATATAGCATTGTATTTCCAAAGAAAAAGGGTAGTCAAACGATATATAACTGTATTTAAGAAGAAAATTCCCACGTGCAGTAGCCAGCAAAGGCAAAGTAGTACTAAAATTGAATAATAAATCCCTAGCGATGAACAGCAGCAAGAAAACAAAACCATCCCTATTTCAAAAGCGGAAATATAACCATGCCACAACATGCGTACGACCATTGATCATGGTGTGACCCGTTAACTAATACGAGTCTCACTCAATTACCAGTGTAGTAGCACGAGAGAAATTATAGTGCAACGATTATTTTAAAGGTATATACCAAATGGAAGGGAATGAAGGGGACGGGGAGTATGTAAGAATACATCAGTCACGCCTCTCCACTCGGTATACCACCCCTAAAGCAGCTGTTGCACCATAATTCTTCTCGTAATATCAGTGTCGTGACAAAAAAAAAATGTAGTGCCTCTATCCCCATAGCCATGTTCATGTACAGGATGTCCTAAAAATGATGTTTAAAAGATTTTGTCCTCCAGAGTGTGCATTGCATTGCATTACTATGGGTTAAGCTTCAAGAACAAGGTTTACCATTTACAGTTGTACTCCAGTCATGTTCTAGAAGCCTCCACAAACCGACTTTCTCGCAGCTTGCCCCACGACAGCAGAAATCACATTACTGTTGAATTTTCGATATGGGATTCTCGTGTTGTTCTGTAGATTCAACATCCATCAAGTCATGTGACTCTTCTGCCGGACTTTTGGTAATGGATTCATCAATAGTTGGTGAAGAAGCAATGATCATATCTGGGCTTGACCCATCAGGAATAGACATGGGTTCGACTCGAATATCGTAAATCGTTTTTTGTAAAGATGACGGATTTGAAGTAATATTTGCATCATCAGAAGGTTTGACCGAAGCGGAACCTTCCCTCCATTCAACCCACTCAGGTTGTTTACCAGATGAATCATCAAGTGGAGTGTCATTTGAACTAGGGTGGATATCAGGGACTTGAGATGTTGCTGTGTCTTCTAAATCCTCGTCGTCTGAAAGAACCGTCTTTCCAATGCTGCCATTGTTGGAATTATCACAGGTGGCATCAAAATCAGGAGATGGTGAAGAAAGTGAACCGATTGAACGCTCGTTCACACCATTGTCATCCCCGAAAGCAAACCAATCGGAAGTCGTAAAATGAGATCCACTGTCGACATTTAGCAAACATGAAATTTCTATTTAGCATCACTTGCAAGTGATTTACTAAAGAAAGACAAGGTAGGCCGCAAAATTGGGAATTAACAAGAAGAGCTACAAGCCTTCACTTGCCCTACAAGCGCTCTATCACACCGTGCCTAGAAAATCACAGTCAACATCTTTATTATTATTTTTTTGGGATATAAAGATACTTTTGGTCCGTTTTGTTTCACGATTGTCACACTTCTATCCCCAAGGTTTCATCTTGACAATTTTCCCCTCATTTATAACCCCCCCTCTGTTTTTTTTCCCGGTCCAAAGTGCCATGTGTCCAACATCCAGCATTGAAGGTACGACAAACTACAACCAATAAAAACGATACATGGAAAAAATGGACTCAAAAGGTATAAATTTGCATAGATGAGGGGCAAAAATGCTAAGATGAAACATTAGGGATAGGATCGCAATAAACATTAAATAAAAGGGTGTCTTTGTTCCTTCTTTTCAACAGAGACAATATCTCCAAATAACCCGCACATTTTTCTTGGTGGGATTTAGACCCAAGATCTCGTGGTCTTGTAGCCTCAGTTCTATCACTTGGATAGGCCTCATTGACCAATGTCAACCACAACTTAACTCTATTAACAATATACATGGAATCAATACTATCCAATTTTTCCCTACTTAACTTTTACCTATCAAGCCATAGTCTCCGGGATTAGAACACTATGAAAAGCTAAGTGTGAAGCATAACTGAAACTTAAGCCAATTGAACATTGGAAGTAAGCAAGTGAACAAACCCCTATTAAGAAACCTACATTAAAGCTAGTTCAAAGAAACAATCATGATTATCAACTTACCTTTCCTTGTCATCTCCCAGCCGCAGAGAAGAAATCACAACTTTAGCGGATTCATCATCAAAATAGGCATCCTGCATTTGTTATGGAAGTTTTTAATACCAGAGCAGACAAAAGAGGTTGATATCTCACAACACCATTAGACAGCAAAAATACAGTGATTTTAAATGTATCACAAAAGTATGATAAAAATAAAAATGAATGACAATCTGCCAATGAGGCATTGGTCCAGTGGTATTAACTGTGGCACCTTAATCTGGAGTATACGGGTTCGAGTCCCAAAGTGGGGACAAAAGTGTGTCGTATGTATATTTTGTTTCCGAAAAAAAATTTATTCCCTCAAAAAGAAAATTAAAAAAATAAATAAATAAATGACAATCTGGAAAATGCAGAACGTGAAAACGTAGTTATTAAGTCAAGTTAGTCAACAGAAGTTCAGAAGAAAGCCGGAAATACCGCATCATCTGTTTCACGAGCACCCTGAGCCTGCACAATAAAACAAAACCATGAGATGATATTAATAACACATTTAGGTTCCATAAACAGCTATTGAAATCAAGTTGTGCGCTGTTAAAAGCAGAAACTGCAATATATGTATAACATTGTTTTACTGGAAACGAACGGAAAAAAACAAGTCCAAACAAACATTAGACTTGAAAAATTAGGACAAACCAAATCCGACAACAGTTTGAACACTAAATGCAGTCTCACAAAGACAACGGTCACTCAACATATGTGAATTGGTATCAGAAACCTTGAAAACAAATTATGGAAAATAAAACCAAAACAATAACACATAAGATTAACAATGAGAATACATTTCATTTACGCTGAAAAGTGGCATATGTACAGACTAAATCACACTTGATCAATAATCTTTAAGCTACAGTACACCTACAAACTTCTGGTTTGATAGTTAGAGGAAAAGAAGAGGTCAAAGTAGAGTACACCAAAGGAAAAAGGAAGAGAAGAGGTCAACCAAGGTATTAGCAAAGATAACCACAAATGATTATGTGACTTCTTGCACTGAAAGCAGATGGACTAAAAGAACTAAACAGCCACGGGGGAGAAAATGGGGGTAACTAGCCTGCACTTTTGCCAAATAATCCTAACAATCCTATTTCAAAGTAAATCAAATCAGATTTGTCCCCACTAAAAGTACCAACTGAAAGGAAATTAATAAGGCCTTTTCCCTAATTTGTAGATTCATGAGTGTCATCAAAGGCAGTTATCCTCTTGCCAAAGTCAAGTTGATTTTAAAACATGAAAGAAAGAAAGAAAGAAATAAAGAAAGAAGAAAACTATATTTACAACTCCTAACACCATGATATAACAAATTCTTTCTAAAAATTAACTACGAGAAAAGCTAAAAAAATAAAAAATAAAATAAAATAACTTCTCAATCAAACTTTTAAGAAGGTTCAAATTACTTCCACAAAACGAGTCTTGCTATAATATTTCCAACTCTTCGTCAATAGCTTTTGCAGAGCCTCAGCTACATACAGCCCCAAAAACAAGAAGGGGAAAAACAAAACAAAACAGAGTACAAACGCAAAAGAAAAGGTTGGGTTCAGGGGGGCACGACACGAAACGGGAAAAATTGCACAGTAACACTATTGCAAGATTGCAAGTCATGGAAAAGCACCTCGTCAGTGTCATCATTGCTACTGTATATCCCATAACGAACAGCCTGGCTCAAGTTATTGGCCAGAGCTGCAACATCATAATCCCTATCTTGGTAATCATCATCGTCACTATCCCTAGTGCAATCCTGTAGTGAAGTAGGCCTCCTGTGATTGAATATGTGCCAATGAGCATAAAGCTGAGCAACAGTAATATTTCTGAACCACTAGAAAATCAGTGGTGCAGAGGCTGATATATAGGGGACACAAAACAAAATGATGATAAAATGCAACTAGGCTCACAAATAAAAACATGTATTACATTGAAAATGTGGCTAGAGGTATAGACGAACAGAATTTATGAACAAAAACACACGCGATTTTCCAGTGCTCTCTTATTAGGAAAATATTGGGAATATGCAAACTAGTGTGGTTGATGTATCTCACCCGCAAGCCCACTGAAGGACATTTTCCACTGCATTACGCTTAGACAGTACACTCGTATGCCATTCAGTCCATCCAGTATTCTCCTGAAGAACATAACATAGTGTTTTTAACAGAAGAACCAACAAACTAGATTTTGAGGGGGCAGGAGGGGATATGAGAACAAACTGGAAGAAAAAAATAAGAACAGTCAGTCTCGGGAAAAGAATACAATTCCTTTTCTCTCTGTTTTCAACTCCCATTTTGAGCTTTACATAGTGTCTTAGATTAGAGTTTAATTTATCAGGCAACATGCTGAACAGAAAATTTCTGGTGCAGTTACCTTACCTACCACCTAAAGCAGCGTTAGCATTATTCTTAACTTACTACGCACCCCTGACAAATATAAGACCGCAACTTACCGGTTTTGCCATTACTACTTTTATTTTTCTTTTTGTAAGTAAAAGTAATCACTTATATTAGGCGGATCATTCTTAACAGATCCTGCGTTTAAACAAATTGGTTAAGTCACAACTTTCAGTCGAGGTATGGCACCAAAGAAGGTTGCTCCCTCCATACAGCCATAAATACTGAAGAAGACAGTAAAATTAACAAGTAATGGAATGACGCAAAATTAACAAGTGATGAAATGATGATATAAGAAAACAGCTAAAGCAACATGTAAAAATGATTCAGGAAACAATAAAGTAAAGACCACTGTTTTATTATATGAGATCCCAGAAAAGCACCTGCAAGCATGCTTGTATATCATTGTTACTCTTTCCCAGCTGAACAAGTTTGTTTGCGATCGTGTTATGTGGCCAATATTCCCTATTCTGGGAGGTGATTTCCCCTCAGCAGGAACGGTTGGCTGAAAGACAGATGTCAATGAAAACAATAATTGAAAAGACACTTATTCATCATGAAAACGAAGACGGGAACATGAAAGAAAAATTGACGCCATTGGAATAGAGATTAATGTATAAACCCAGATGCAATAACCATCAAATTCAAAATCAAGTAGTACATATTTGCCCCTGAAAATTTATTATAAAGGCAACGCAGTATGTAGTCACCTTATTCTGATCAGCAGCCAATGTGATATTTTTTTCTGCTTCAAGGATTTTGTCAACAAGGCCACAATCACGAAAAAGGTGATCAACAAACTGAGGATTCTTGCTCTCCAAACAAGACAATATTATTTCCGTTGCATGATGGTGCAAAAAATTATTGTAAGGGTACCTGCAGGCCCATGAACTCAAATTATAAAACTACATATCCTCATCGAAGTTCGAAAACAAAAGTACACAAACCGCAAACTTACTCAAAAAATAACTCTATGATTCGCTTTATAACATTCAGATGAATCAGTTCCTTTTCTGCAGCTTCATTGCCAACAGTTGCTAAGACTGAGATGAACTCTACAATCTGACAGCTCAACAAACTAAAAGTCAATTATCAGCAAGCTAACCCAAGGAATTTCCAAGACACCAGGGAATGGGAATATGACAATCAGATGTGGTGGGAAGGATGAGAGGAAGTGAAATACAAGGGGTAAGAGAAAATTAGTTATATGAATCCAAAATATTGTTTAATGAACAATATCAGCTATTTATTACTTGGAATTTCTGTTGCCATTTATATGATTCGGAGGGAGCATAACAGAATATTTCAACAGAAGGCCAATCATTGTTTTGTAATATAAGTGAATGTCCTTAATACCATTACCATTAGACTTTGTGTTTCTAGACAGAGGAAAATTGTAAAGTCTAAGCTTAGCTAGAAAATAGCCATCCAATTTCGAAGAGATCTTAGAATTTTTTATGCCTGATTTTTGGGGCTTATTGCACATTCTGGCATTGAGTTCCTCGAACTCTCGGAAGGATATAGTTTTTTATCCTTATATCTGTGTATATAAAACTTCTGATGGTTACAAAATTGACCTTTAAAATTTTCATCTTTATACAAAATTTGTTCTACTAAATTACTAAAAAAAAAAAAAAAACCCTCAGTTACGAGAAGATGAACAATAATAGCATAAACAAAAACCTTTAAGCGGTGCTTTCCAAAAGGTGGGTATAGCTTGCCGTATGTAGTTTGCAATACATGGTCACCAGATGAAACATTCAAAAGCTTTAGCAAATCAGCTGCAAAATAACGATAAAACCAATGGCTTCTCTAGTCAACTTTTCAGAACATCTTATTTAGAATGCTAATCAACTCAAAAAAGATAGAATACTTACAACCTAAACCAAGATTAAACATATGTTATAACACTTGCAAATCACCATATAAACGCAAATAATGGAAGTCATCAAGTTCTATTCAATTCTTTGATATTTATATGCATAAAACCACTTGCAATAATATGTTCAGGCTCAGACCCATTTTTGACCCAAAAAAAGGACCAGTTATGCCATGATGACCAATAGAAATTCCGCTTAAACAGCATAGAGGACATTGAATATACAAAAACAAAATTATAGACCAAAGACTATCACAAAGAAATCATCCGTAGTGCACTCTGCTTTTTCATATGCACATTTAATATAGTTAATAAAAACCTTCAACTCGCCCTTCCTCTTATTGCAACAGCCATTGCAAAACACAAAATATATTCTCAGGAAAGCCATACGGTATCCACCTGAACAGGCCCACAACATGCAATGCGTCAACTCTTCCCATGCAATGCGTCAACTCTTCCCACTCTCTCTCTCTCTCTCTCTCTCTATATATATATATATATATACATACATACATACAGACACAGTGTAACACACACACACACACACACTTTTGCGCTCCTTTTTAGTGCCCACCCCCTTATTTTGTTCTGTGGATTCAACCACCTTCCCCCAACAACACGCCTAAAATCCCTTTCTCCACCAGCTAAAAGCATGATCATGACCCAAAAACAGGTAATTTAATAGACTGACAATGGCTATTGAACAATTTTTAACTGGACCTTCCACGGAACATAATAACAATATCAAAGGATCAAACCTAGGCTTTCAAGCATAGCCTCTACTGTGTCGGGTTTAGCAGTAAATCCAGATCCATAAGTCATTTGACGGCTATATAAAAAATATGCTCCTGGTGTCAGTCTCTTAGGGTCCAACAAAGATATGCACACAGATAATGAGTTGACAAGTACAGATTTTGGGCGTGAGTCCTCCAAAGCATGACGGAACAAACTGCGTATAAAACTGCAAGCACAATAAACACGTTCATATCAGGATAAGAAATGTTCTTGGTACATTTCCCAAAAGGGAAGATGATACAGCAGGCAGATTTTTTTTTTAATATAAAAAAAAGGAACTATCACAGAGGTAAGCAAAATGACACCTAGGACTGGAGATTGCAGACGTCATCCCAGGGGAAGCATATCGAGTGATAGCACAAAGTGCTTCCGCGGCATTTGCATGAACTTCAGGGCAATCCTGCAGAAGTGAAATTTTCATTACTAAATATATGTGCACATACATAAAGTTAAAGCTACTCAATCTTCTCTATAAAAACAGAAAAAAAAAATGTCTTCAACCACTGGTACATTTGGCGAGAAAGCCTTTTGCTCCTCAAACAAATGACTATACTTCCTAAAAAAGGCTCTGAAAGGTTCTGGATCTTATCCTAACATTACATCTCCAGAAATCTGCGCATCAGGTGAGGCTGCTGAATGCTGAGCAGGAGATGCTGACTGCTGAGAAGCGGGGTATTTGTCTGCACAGGATGCTAAGGGGGCAATTGGTGAGAGATGCATGATCTCCTGGTTTATTCTCTAAAGATAGCATTGGTGCAGCCAGGAGGCTATCAGAATCAGTTTGATAGTTTGGGGCATGGATTGCCTTACTGGAAGAATGAAGAAAGTGATTAGGATGTGGGATATGGTGTAAGGTATGGATGAGGATTTGTTGTGGTGTTGCCTAGGCGCAAAAAGAAAGATGTGGGAGTGATCCAAAGGCTTATACAACGAAATCAATCTGACTCTGTATATAGGGGAAAAGGTAAGAGCAAGGGTAGAGCTTCCTTAAAGAAAAAATGATTTCAGAGAGGTTGTTGCTGAAGTCAATGGTATTTAACATGTAAATTACCTATCTCCCAAGAAAATTAAGCTTTTGGGAGAGATTGTGATTCAACATGGTATCAGAGCAGGAAGTCATGGTCTCTTTGTTGGCCTTATAATAGTGCCATTATATGCCTTTGTGTGGCTTGTTAGCCCAGGCTCTATGTTATAGGCCCAAACTTGAAGGGGCGTATTGAAGTCAATTGAGTTTAACATGTAAATTACCTACCTCCCCAACACCTTAAGCTTTTGAGAGATGGTAATTCAACATTTGTTCAGGAACCGGACTTTAAATGTAGATTTTTGTATGAAGGTTTAAGTATAGGAGCTGTAAAAAATTTGTTTACGGAAAATGACTTGCCTACAAGAAAGCATGGCAAGGCCACGACAAAATGAATACAAATGTGATATTTACATAGTCTAAACAGTTCAAACATGCAGGCTCATAACGCGCTAAATTCTCACTTATGCACCCAATAAGGAAAATAAATGAATTCCAGTTCCAGACTACAACAAAAGAAAGAGAAGATGTAGCAGAGTGAGCATTTGTATACAAAGATTCCTATGCCCTTACCGATGAGCTGAACTTATCTACAATCAGTTCCAGCACATCAGTGTCTTCCAACCACTCCATCACATCTGCGTAATTGGTGTACAAATGTTCATCAGCCCCTATTAGACGAATCAAAACCTGCACAAAGAAAAATTAAGGACCACCTCCACTTAGGTATTTGAATCACCATAGAAAGAAGCATAAAATAATGGAAAGAGCCTCACAGATGGGTAAATATCTAAAATCATACATTTGATATATATCATGTGACTCCAACAATAGTAGCTATGCAGATGTGTTGAAACTGAAGTCTGGAGATTATGATTTGCCCTTGGAGGGGGGGGGATGAGGTTATGCAATAGTTGTATATCTACAAAAAGGCAGCACACATGGAAGCACCCCACAAGCGCGAAGCCTTAAAGTTTTCAACAGCTCAAACATGTGGCCTATGGTTACTAGAATCTCAAGGTCCTCCTTGTGATTATATTTCAATATGAAGCTAACGTTCCGGAGCATTATCTTTTGCAATCTTTGCAAAGGAAATAATTTGAAGGTTTTTTTACTTTTCCACATGCAGCAGTTTTGGAAGGCCAGTGCTCCACATGTTAAAAATCTTCAACTTAATTCCTGTGAATTGGCCTCCATAAAAAATAAATAAATAAAAAGCTAACTTAACCAAACTCTATGGACATAATTCCAACATTAGGTATACACCTCAGTTTAGTTGGTTCCATAACACCAAGGAAAAGAAATATTAACTAGGGTATTGATTTTAACACACTAAAATGTTGAAATCTATTATCTAAATACCATCACTATTGAACAATGTATGTGATAAGCAATGATGGAAAAATAAAAGGACATCTAAAAATCAAACGTCGATGTGCTAATTTCAGTTTTCAACAACTAACCTCCATTATGGATGTAATCCCAATTAGGTCAACCATCTTCTGTATACTTTCTCTGTGAGCCTAGAAAAGTGTCAGATTGAAAGGTCAGTTCATGGACATTTGGATGCTTGTTGCAAACTGTATAAAGTGAACCGAGACTTGAAAATAATATAAGCAAATCAACAACACGTACTGCACAGGCCCCGAAAGAGAGAAGAAAACCCAAGATCTTAATTAGTTGACATCACATTTAGTAATGACACCAATGAAATAAGACACAAGCCTTCTCTTATAACAATCAGGACTCCTAACCTTCAACATTTTCAAGTTGGAAACAACCCACGGTAAGAAGCAATAACACAGGATGTTCACTTGTACAAGTAGATTAGAAGTGTAGATTACCAGCTCACCTAGAAACTTAAGCTTATATGGAGAAGTGTAATCTATACATTTATATCTTAACACGCCCCCTCACATGTGACCATGTCAACACGTGGACAGGAGAAACATTGTAGCAGAGTTAACATGCCTAACTGCAGTAATAGTTTTTGTTTTAATAGAGTTAACATCCCCAACCATACTAATAATGTTTTGCAATAAACAGAGGCAGTGAGGTTTGAACATGTGACCCGTGCTATGATGCTATTTTAAATTGCCAGCATACTAAAGCTCAAAGAAAGTGTAATCTATACTTTTAATTCTTAACAAGAAGCCAACCAACAACCAGATACTTCGAGTGATAATACATCTAAACTGGCATTAAAATACAAATTTCTGGATGTTAGCCTATAGAAAAACTGTAGAGGTGTACAATTACACAGCACAAACACGTGTACCAGATCCCCTACATTTCCGTAAATACACATCCTTCATAATGAATGCGGGTAACAAATTTTTGTCCTCCCCCGTGCCGGTTTAGAGTAAGCAGCCCCTAAAACTTTACAAGCTATAAGATGACAGCAAAACACCCCTAATTCACTGATGTATAATAAACATAGTTCAAAACAAAATACATGTATATGACACACATGTGCACAGACAAATTCATAAACCATTCTCTAGAGGATTCATTTTGGTTCAAAAGTCACGCATGACATAGTTGAGAGTGTTTTGAGGCCATCAGTCACATTTTCTCATGTTGCGGGCTAAAAAGAATTTACAAACAAAGACCCTGCAAACGATGAACGGAAACAAGAAAAACTGCAGCTTCCCAGAAGTCATATTGCCAAGACACAAGATGAAGAATAATGAAGTATTACCACAAGGACAAAGAAATAAACTGAAGCCCCCCACCAATTTCACACCAAATCAAAAATATTGCTGCAGCATTCAACACAAAGAAAGCAGGGTAATCTAAACAGTATGAGACTTGAAGGAACAAAATCACACTCCGGAATTTTTGTGAGGTATAATGAAACCCAAAGGGGACAAAAGACAACAAGGAAACAAAAGGAATTTCAAAGCTGCAATTCTATAAACAGCTGCAGCATTCAACACAAAGAAACATGGGCTTCGTATTTGTGAGGTAAAATGACAACCCAACGGAGACAAAAGACAACAAGGAAACCAAAGGAATTTCAAAGTTGCAATTCTATAAGCAGGTAAAGGCTGTTAGTTGACAAGCTAATTCATGACATCACTTTTAAATCCAACAATAAATACTACAAATAAACTAGAAAACAAACACAAATAGCAAGCCCAATACTACTTACATTAATATAGTTCATCAAAGGAACCGTCTTGCGCGTCATCAGACATATCACTACCTAGCAAAAAAAAATGAGATAACAAATATTAATTTCTTTAAGTGAGAAACTAGCCCAGAAATTGGGCTTGAGTGTACACAACTAATTTATTGACCGATGCACTTTAGTTCACTAGAGAGAAAGCATAAGGATCACCTATTTTTACAACCATAAATTCTAATCCTCCATCCTGTCTTAAACCAGCAAGAGTAAAAAGGGAATATTACAAGAACCCACTCTTAAACAATTTGTACTACTATCATATCTATGATCATGAGAGCATACGTGCAAAAAATATGCCCTATTAACTGCAGACAACACAAGCTTGACCAACATTCAACGCGATTTAACAAGCCAGCATATAGAGCTACAACCCTACACGATTTAGAAGATTTAGGAATCTTAGGGTCCCAATATTGGTTTCATGATACAGTGAACAGTAAAAGCTTGAGTGAACTCTGGAGTATTGTTGAAGACGATTACAACTAAATTCAGTAACCAATACGAGCTTAGACCACATATTTGATACCCGTAGGAAGTACATGCAAGTCGTATATACGTATCCAATAGCAAGGAGCAGTTATGTTTTTAAATACAGATGATGGATGTTGACAGGAAGCCACGTAGTAATATTCTAGCAGCAACAGAGCTCGAATATCCTCCGCACATGATCTCAAGCACAAATCCAGCAGATAAGCAATAAAGTACAGTGCCAAGAGTTGCTGGAGACTCTGAAATTCTTATACTATTAAGATAACATTCAGAAAAGGCTAGGGGCCTATATACAGATGATGTATGTTAACAGAGCCAGTATATCCTCACATGATCTCAAGCACAAATCCAGCAGATAAGCGATAAAATACAGAGCCAAGAGTTGCTGGAGACTTTGAAATACTTATATTATTAAGATAATATTCAGAAAAGGCTAGGGGCCTATATACAGATGATGGATCATGGATGTTAACAGAGCCAGGATATCCTCCGCACATGATCTCAAGCACAAATCCAGCAGATAAGCAATAAAGTAAGGTGGCAAGAGTTGTTGCTGGAGACTCTGAAATACTTATAATATTCAGATAACAATCAGGCTAGGGCCTATATACTCCAGCGAAAGAGAGTTTAACAAATAAAGGGAAATTTGAAGGCTGCATTTCAAGGATTTGCAGATTCAGATGAATGCAACAAGAAACTCATACAAGAGAATACATATAAAGGGCAAGAGTGGCTAAAAGCCTAAAACCAACCCACAATATGCTAAATATGGATTTACAGCAGCACATAAAGAAAAACAAAAACAAAACATTAAAAATATGCAAAAGTACATGATAACACCAGCTTAGTGTTCTTTTGGGATCATACTGTCACGCACTCCTCATCACTACATTTGGAAAAGTAAAATCACCATAATTGATGCATGAAGAACCTAATAACTCTCTTCTTTGACAAAAGAACATCTCGCTTTTGTCTCCTGTCTAAAACTTGTACATTCTTTAAGGTATTATAATAAGTAAATAGAGGGTATTGCCATTGTATGTGCCCCTAAAATGATACAATTGTAAGAAACAGCACATATGATACCTTACTGAAGTAACCAGCCATCAAATTGCTATGGGGGCGACCCATATTCAGGAAGGAGAAAAGCAGATTCAACAACTGTCCAACAAACAAGAACCAAGACAATCATTCCATGTAGTACTTGTTAAATAGTCCTAGAGTCAATATTTAAACTCTTCACAATTCCTTACCTCTTCATCTTCCACCAAAGCTCGGAGTATGATATCCACTTCACATGTAAAAATTTCAGAAGCAATAAAAGGAAACCTAGGAGCATAAAAATACAACAAATTCCTGTGAGATATACTGAAGCTACATCGAAAAATAAAATGAAATAAAGTACCGAAAACCCAAAAGCACTAGTACCAATAAACATGTCACAAACATACTTGAAAGCCCGAGTTTTGTCAGCATCCTCTGGAGGTTCTTCAACAATGTAACGCATAAGATTTTCAACCTGGGCCCTTTCACGCAAGCTACAAAGCAGACCATTAAGAAATAATGTACCATTGCGGAAGAAGGAATAATGTACACTTGATCAAGAAAAAGAAATGCCTTGATGTAAATCAGGAATGATCACTTCGTCCCATTTCATCCACACTTCAAGTAGACCACCAAAAAATTCTAGAAAGTACCATTGATTTCTAAACGAGTAAGAAGTGTGGAAAACACAATGTTGAATGTTTCAGCTGATAATTTAAGTACATCACAAAATGTCACTACAATAAGAACACTGTAGTCAACTAGATCATGAGAGTGTCGGACGAATTGGGTAAACCCTAGTTCATTGATGTACAAGTGGGCGATGGTTCAATAACGTTTAAACAGACAGAAATCAGGAAACACACACTATATCAATAAGCAATGGGCGATCGTTCGCAAAAGAACGAAAATTTTATTGACAAAGTTGAATGTGTAAAATTCAAGGTATTATGCCTCTTTATATGGTGTAACCTTTACCTGATAGACTTCAAGACATCCTAATCTTAGTCTAATTAGGAAACAGATAACCTTAAAATAAAAAAATAAAAAATAAAAACTCCTAGGCCGATCATAACTCAAGTTCTACGCCTACAACTTTTGTTCTTATCTAATTTTTCCAAATATTTAGCCATAATAGACTCTGCATCATTCTCTTCGACTTCTTCACAACTTGACCCCGAGTCGTCGTGTGGGTAGTAAGGGTAAAGATCAACAACATTGTAAGTCTTCAAAATCCTAATGTTTTCACGCAAATCAAGGATGAAGGCATTGTCATTAATCTTCTTCTGAATCTCGAAAGGACCGATCTTGTATTGGTTGAGCTTGTGTTATCAACCTACATTTTCCTTGCACAAATAAGCCATATGACCATGTTGCCCTCCTGAAAAAACTTAGAACGCCGACGTTGATCGGCTGCCTGCTTGCATCAGGCATTCGTCAACTCTAGCTTTTGGTTGACTTATACAATGGTATCCACGTGCTGGTTGACCAGCAATTTTGCAGCCTCATTGCATCTGAAACCAGTAGGAAGGCTGATAAGATCAACAGTAGTAGCAGGAACCCTCCTATAAAATATAGCAAATGGAGACACTCCGTGACTTGATATTGAACACTATGTAGGCAAACTCAGCTTGATCAAAGGTGAAATCCCACATCTTCTCCACAAAAAGGCAGTGAAATCCCAAACTGCTCAAAGTACGGTTAAGCACCTCAGTCTGACCATTGGATTGGGTGCGCTCCAATGCTGAATTTCAACTCAGCCCAAATCGCTTCCAAAGGATAGTCAATAACGTAGCTAGAAACTTTGGGTCACGACAAGAAGTGAGCATGCGTGGAATCCTATGAAGACGAACAATCTCATGGAAAAACAGCTTGTCCACATGAGGCGCATTAGTTGTGTGCTTACATAGATTAAAATGGGTCATTTTAGAGAATACAACCTACCATAGCACAAATAGAATGAAAGCCTTTTTGGGCACAAGGCAATAGACATTACAACACGGTATGCTTTTGACTTGTGCCAATACTCAACTAGGAACAACAGGCACAGAACACTCTCTGAAGATCGAAAGATTAAGATTTGTAATCCGAGAAAAAAAGTTACAAAGAATAATTATAACCTATCCTTAAAAGCATAACAGCCATCCCTAAAAAAAGCATAATAGTCAAGACATCTCTGGTTATCCTTTCATAATTTCGGTTAAAAGCAGTTTTCAAGTTCAATCAAAGATAGGTAGAAGATGCCGAAAAGCAGTTGTCCCTACCCCATTTTCAAAGCTAATACTGATAATAGTTGAGCCCGCAATCCCCTTTAAGACAGACACATATATTTGCAAACATTAGAGTGGACCGACTACCTTATTCGTAATTCAAATAGTTCCCACCTCACCCTTTAATTTGTCATGACCAAGTCAAGAGAGTTAAATCGCTACTTCACTACTACGGGTACCTTAACTCCTGGATTTGCGGAGTTACTAGGTCCATTGTCGCTCAAAGCTTAATTAGACACACATTCTTGTGTGGGACGGTACAATCTCCCCATTTGAGAACATAGTGTCATTGCCAAGAGTAACCATACTAAGATCACACCATCCAGTGCAAGATTCTATAAGTATTTCGTACGCAATCGAGATATGGCTACTGTCGTGTCACGTTTAGTCTTGTGGGTGTTGTTCCCACGATGTACCACTTAGCCTTGCACATAACCTAGTTCTTGGGTCCATGCTCCCGTACCACATGCAATCATCACGACTAGGAGCTGAACCGCTCCATGAACTACAACGACTCCAGTAACTACTTGGCTTTTAGCCCCAAGGATAAAAGAGCTAATCCAAGAAGTTTTTTGTTTGAATAAAACTTTCATTGAAAAATAAAAGAGTACATGGATGAAAGATCTAATCCAAGTTGTTTAATGTTTGATGATTAAAACTTTCATTAAAGAACAAAAAGGTTAATACACGGGACAAAACACTGGCCGGTCATAGAAAGAACACTCAAGATCATAATGAGAAGTTATCTCATTAATAAACTTTCATTAATGAGAAGTTAAGCTAGTTCATACGATTCAGCATCTGATGGTCATAGAACACTCAAGATCATAATTCCCTATCCTAAATGCCCTTGCCACTCTAGGATAAACTCTGCTACATCACTTTTTCATGGTTTACCAACATTCAAGCAAGAAATTGTATGATTCAAATATACTAGATCAAGGAACTTTCATTGCCCATCACCCTCTCCATAAATGAAATAAGTTGAGAATCGATGTTGACGTAGCAGATAGCAGGAAGAACCCCAAGCAATACCATAACTAAAATTAAAAAGAAATTAAAATATCATCCCACAATGCTACGGAATCCAATGCATAATAATTGAGTACGTCTTTCCTATTTCATAGTTATATAAAACAAAATGAAACTTTGAGTAACTAACTTTTGCAAACCACTGAAACCAGCAAACATCACATCAAAAGAATTTTATATTTCATATACATAATAAGCCAGAAGCTCACAAATTGATAAGTCGACCATTAAGAGCTTTGCACTCTTGAATTATTTCATCCTCATCTAGAAGCTCCTCCAATGTAAAATTGTCCTTGTCTAGAATTGTCTCCACCTGAATAAACAAAATCAAAGAAACGTTGCCATTGGATACATGTGATTAAAATTTCAAAGGAAGACAATAAAGCATACACACAATATCTAAGCCCTCTAAGCTAAGCGAAAAACATGCGGGCATGAACTATGCCCCAAAAATCTAAACTGGGAACCTTTTGCCAGAAACACTGCAACTGGCATCTTTCTCGTCTTTTGACCATTGGGTAACTATTTATTTAAGACTTGACTACATGGCAGTTATCTCCAAACTATATCAAATTTAGTACGCCGTCATATCTTCTTAGTTAAAACACTTCCACATTTAGGAAAAACAAAATGAACCCTGAACACTCTCCTAGTGTGAATAATCAAAGACAGAAGTATCAGCTTCAAAGTAGACATACTTATTTCACAGGAACAAAGCTGCAGATCTATGAAAACGAAACCAAACAAAGCTATAAAAAGGGGATGTTTTTGTATGGTGACAACATTTGTAGAGTTACCCGACGTGGCATCATCCTGGCCATGTATTGTAAATTATCAAACTGCATATGTAGCCAGGATGCCACATGTGGTAACTCTACAAATGGAGTCACCATACAAGAAAATCCCTCTAAGAAGTAGAGCCATCGAACAATAATCCACAGATGCCCAGCACATACAAATACACGACCAAGCTTTTAACTAGATCGAAAATCCAGCAAGAACACATATATAACTAAGTCGTCAAAAGTTGATTCCTTAACAAAATTCCAATAAACTGTACATCCCCTCTATCAATACAGGCATGACTAAATAGAAAAATCTGTCTTGATCACACTTAAACATACTCTGAAAAAGCAAATCTAGTTTTCGAACAGAAATATCAATTACAATTGCAAAATTACCCATATTCCCATTCCCCGTTTCCTCTTTTCATGAATTACCAATCACACGAAGATAATGTGTACGGAAAAGCTAAAATCAAAATCGCTGCTCACAGTAAATTTCAGAGGGAAAAAAACATACAAACACAAAACAACAATTCCGTCTCTCAAGCTACAAAGGTGAAAAATTATACATACCGGAGACGAATTGGAGAGTCCAGTCATACGCCAAAACATGATGAACGAATCTCAGAAGAAATCAGCTTAGAACGAATCGTTTATCTTCACTAAGATCCAAAGCAGACCACAAAACCTCGAAATTCCAAGAAATTACACTCCTCTATGATCCTTAGCAATTATGTTCAATGCAAAACAAAAACGAGAAGTCAAAATGTACAGTTTTTGGCGTTCTGGTATATACTATTTCTGCTATCTAACACAATCAGAAAAAGAAAAAAAAAACAGATTCAGGAACAGATGAACCTTGTCTATTGCGGAGAATTGAGGTTGGATTGATCGCAACTATGAAGGGCATTAAATTGAGAAGAAGATGTGAGCGATGAGGAGAGCCTTGGAAAGTGAATCTGTATGTAATCGCGAGAAATGCAGTTTGTTGTATGTACGTGTACAGAGAGCGTGATTGAATTTGTAAAATGAAACAAAAAAAAATGAAAATAAAAATAAAATAAAAATCACCTGAACATTGAGAAGTAAGGATATGACGGGAAATATTTGTGTGGTGTGTGAAATTCAATATGAACCATATAGTTTCATTCGGTATTTAAACTGTGTGGTTCTGATCGTCTCACTCGTTATTTTATCTCAAAATCTTCTTTCCACACAAGTATTTTCCGATACAGACACCATCGTTGTGTCAATAGTGATGCGAGTACAATTGTTCTGTCACAACGATTGACGCACCGTTAGGTCACAATCGGTGCATGATGTAAACTCATCATCATTATCAATGATACAAATGACCATTGTATTAATCATTGTGACACAACAGTTGTGCCGTATCATTACTAAACATTTAGTCGGTAGTTAATAGCACCATGTTAATATTCAACATCTATAAAATCGAATCGAAACTCAATATTCGATTTGCAAAGGTCGAAGGAAATAAGCTCAATATCTGATTTTACATAGGTCGAATTGTTGAAGTAGACACAAGTAGAAGAATGGTTTTTTGGCTGAGGCATTTCATCAAACACATATGCCAGAATTCGGTTACAGTCGGTTACAAATTGGTTACAACAAATTGGCAGCTTAGAACTCTATATATAGAAATTAGAAGTCATTAGGAGAAGTTAGAAGTTTTAATTTCAGTCTTCTTCATTCGATTACTTGTAATTGCTTCTTGTTCATTTTCCCGCCTTTTGTAAAATTTGAACTGATGATAGATTGAGTTCATCAATGGAGGTTCTGAGAATTTTCTAGTTTCAAAACGTTTTTTCTTTAAGTTTCAACATGGTATCGGAGCAAAACGCTTAATTCCGCTGATTCTTTTCAATTTCGGTTTCGTTTCTTGGTGATTGCAATGGCCACCAACAATGGAGCCGTCAATTCTTCTTCCGATTCGGATAATCCAAGTCTGATTCTGGTTCAACCTTTACTTAGAGGCACATGAAATTTCCATCACTGGAGGAGAGCTGTATCGAAAGCACTGTCTTCAAGAGGCAAATTGTCTTTCATCAAAAGATCATCAACCATGCCCCCAGAAGATGATCCTGGATATGAACATTGGATGCAATTGAACGATCTGGTAACTTCTTGGCTTATAAATTCAATGATTCCAAACATTTCTGAAAGCGTTATGTATTTTGATACGGCTAGAGAAATTTGGCTGGATCTTCAAGATAGGTTTGGTAGGGCAGATGCTTATAGATTATCAAATCTTGAGGAAGAAACCGAAAGAGTTAAACAAGGATCATTGTCTGTGACTGAATATTTCACTAAGTTGAAGTCTCTTTGGGATCAATATCTGGTTTTAAAGCCTATCTCTCCATGTACTTGTGCAGCTTTGCCTATGATTAGGGAACATTATGCTAACTCTTACACTACTAGGTTTTGAAAGGATTAAATGGCAATTTTGGGACTGTTAAGTCATAAGTCTTGATGACTAGGCCACACCCATATGTTAAGACTGCCTTTGTAATGGCACTTAATCATGAAGAACAGATGAATTACAGTAATTCTAGTGTTGATCCTGTTCTTCTAGCTGTCAATGGTCCAAAAGATGTTGAAAGTAATGATGTCATTAATACAAGATTCCCTGGACAAGGCAGTGGTCAGAGAAGGGGATCTGGTACTGGTAGGGGAAGTTCAAAGATGCCTCATTGTGTTTATTATGGAAAGGAGGGTCACACTGTTGATAAATGTTTCAAGAAATATGGCTTTCCACCAAACTTTAAGGGATCTGGCAGAGGTCATGGTGATGGTGCCAATAATGTCAGTTTTGATCAAGGTTTGGAAGAACAAGGTGATGACACTCCTACAGATTATCAAACTTCACTGCAGACACCAGCTGGTTCTTCCATCACTCAGTCTCAGTATGATCATTTACTGTCCTTGATCCAAGGTCTTCAGACAAGCCAAAATCATGGTAATTCAGTGGTTCTATCAGCAGGAAGTTACGTAACAATTCGGTATTAAAGGCGGTAGCCATCATTGGATTCTTGATTCAGAGGCTACTAACCATATCACTTTTGATTTACATAACTTGTTTGATGTTCAAACTGTTAGTAATCTGTTTGTTAATCTGCCTAATGGATCCAAGGTTAATGTCACACATATAGGTAAAGTCAAAATAAACAATGATATAGTCTGAATAGTGTGTTATGCATTCCATCTTTTAATTATAATCGATTTCAATAAGAAAGCTAAATGCGGATAGTTTTGGACCGTTGATTTTGGGCTAATAAGTATGTGGTGCGGGACTACACACATATGAAGAAGATTGGTACATCTAATGTGTGCAATGGACTTTACATCCTGCAGCTTGATCTGCTTTCATGTTTTCTATTCCCATTTAGGCAGTTCTAAAGTTTCTTGTAATGCTTGTCATTTGTTTGATTCTCTTGTATGACATTTTAGACTAGGACATCCTTCATTAGAGAGGATGAAGTCTTTGAAATTACTTGATTCTAACATCAAATTGCATGTACACAACTGTGTTGTATGTCCTTTAGCTAAACATAAAAAGTTGAAATTTCCTGTCAGTATTTCATCAACTCTGAATACTTTTGATCTTATTCATGTTGACATTTGGGGTCCCAATAGGGTTCCTACAGTGAATGGTGAATATTATTTTTTATCTATAGTTGATGATCACAGTAGATATACATGGTTGTTTCTAATGAAATGTAAAAGTGAGGCAAATCCACTACTTCAATTTACAACTATGTTCAAAATCATATTGATAGATGTATCAAGACCATTAGGTCTGATCATGGTGGTGAATTCAGTATGAGCACCTTTTATAGATAGAAGGGCATTGTGCTTAAAAAATATTGTTTTAGAACACCACAACAGAATGGATTGATTGAAAGAAAACATCAACACATTTTAAATTTTGCTAGAGCCTTGAAATTTCAGTCTAACATCCCTATAGATTACTGGGGTCATTGTGTTCTTCATGCTATGTATCTAATCAATATTACACCCACACCACTGTTAGAAATTAAGACACATTATGATGTGTTGCACAAACAAGAGCCAGACTTTGCTAAGGTAAAAGTATTTGGATGCTTATGTTTTGTGTCTTCAGCTACTCACGGTAGAGGAAAATTTGACACCAGGAGCAAGCCATCTGTTTTCTTAGGGTATGAACCCAATATCAAAGGTTACAAGGTACTGGATCTTGACACTAGGAATATTGTTGTATCTAGAGATGTCATATTTCATGAGATGTCTTTTCCCTTTTCTCAACAATCCAATCAAGACAGTCCTTGTCTTCCTATTCCCATACTACTGATGATGACCATCCCGTTGGTCCATCACACACAATTTTTACTTGATAATTATCATAACTCGGATCCCGATCCTATTGATCATAATACTGGGGATACTACACTCACACAAAATATTGATAATAATATGACACACAATCAAAGGAGGTCCAACAGGACCAGAGTCACTCCATCATATTTAAATGATTATGTTTGCACTAATCAAACCAAGAGAACTTCACCTCATACTATTGATACCGTGATTTCTTAAGCTAATGTTTCTTCTAGTTATCAAGGTTTTATAGGGGCTCTAACGGAAGAAACAGAAACCAAACACCTTCAATGAGGCGTTGTGATGATCTAGATGGCAAAAGGCAATGGATTTGGAGATAGAGGCATTATAGAAAACAAACACTGGACATTGGTCAAGCCTCCCAAAAATGTCAAACCTATAGGCTGTAAATGGGTGTACAAAATAAAGAGAAAGTCTGATGGCTCTATAGAGATATTCAAGGCCAGTTTAGTAGCAAAAGAATTCACTCAAATTGAAGGCATAGACTTCCTTGAAACCTTTTCTCCTATGGCAAAACAAATCACTATCAGAATGTTCATGGCTTTGGCTGCTCAAAAAGGTTGGTTGTTGCACCAATTGGATGTCAACAATGCCTTTTTACATGGAGATCTTGATGAAGAAGTTTACATGAGACCCCCACCTAGCTTAAAAGCAGAAGGGTTAGTTTGCAAGCTCAACAGGTCACTTTATGGCCTAAGACAAGCCATCAGGCAATGGAATGCCAAACTGACTCAAAAATTGCTAGAAGAAGGTTATGTACAATCACAAAACGATCATAGTGTGTTTACTAAGGGTCATGGTGATCATTTCATAGTTCTCTTAGTATATGTTGATGATATCATAGTAGGGAGTCTGCAACTTTCAGAAATTCAACATCTCAAAGATTTGTTGCACTCTGCATTCACTATCAAGGATCCAGGCACACTCAAATACTTCTTAGGATTTGAAGTGGCAAGGTCCAAACAAGGAATAATCATCAACCAGAGGAAATACTGTATTGACTTACTGAAACACTTTGACTTCTTGGATTGCAAACCAATTACTACACCAATGGACATATCTCAAAATCTAACATCTCTTGAAGCACCTGCATTAGAGTCCAACACCTACTATAGAAGCTTGGTAGGCAAACTTCTATACTTGTCAAATACTAGGCCTGACATAGTTTTTCTTGTCCAACAACTTAGTCAGTCCTTGATTGCCCTAATGAAGCACACCTGAAAGCAGCACATAGACTTTTTAGGTTCCTCAAATCATCACCAGGAAAAATGGTTGTTGGGCAGGTTGCAAATTGGTTGTTGGGCAAATTGGGCAGGTTGCAAATTGGGCAGGTTGCAAATTGGGCAGCTCAAAGCTTTTAGTGATGCAAATTGGGCAGGTTGCACTAAAACAAGAAGATCGGTGACTGGTTACCTAGTTTATCTAGGAGATGCTCTAATTTCTTGGAAATCTAAGAAACAACCAACAGTTTCCAGGAGTTCTAGTGAGGCAGAATACAGGGCTATGGCATTTACTTCTTGTGAAATTCAGTGGCTAATCTATCTGCTCAAGGATTTCCAGATTTCCTATCAGAATGTTGTTCCATTATACTGTGATAGTCAAAGTGCTCTAGACATTGTTGAGAATCATGTCTTTCATGAGAGGACAAAACACATTGAAATAGGCTGTCACTTTGTAAGGGAAAAACACCTTGCAAAAGTTCTTAACCCTATGCCTATAAACACCAAAGATCAACCAGCAGACATCCTCACCATATCAATTGATACAGCTACATTCAATAGGCTTCTACAGGCTTTTCCTATGAAGGACCTATATATTGTATCACCAAAAGCACCAGAATCCACAACACACAAGTAGAAGAATGGTATTTTGGCAAGCTTTAACATGGTCCTATCAAACCATATTCAAGCTTGATGGGGGTGTTGAAGTACACACAAGTAGAAGAATGGTTTTTTGGCTTAGGCATTTCATCAAACACATGTGCCAGAATTCGGTTACAGTCGGTTGCAAGTTGGTTACAACAAATTGGCAGCTTAGAACTCTATATATAGCAATTAGAAGTCGTTATAGGAGAAGTTAGAAGTTTTAATTTCAGTCTTCCTCATTCTGATTACTTGTAATTGCTTCTTGTTCATTTTCCGCCTTTTGTAAAATTGAATTGATGATAGCTTATGAACTTCGAGAATCTAGTTTCAAAACGTTTTTCTTTAAGTTTCAATACGAATGTTTAAGTTTGACGTCACTAAAGATGAAAATCGATTGCAAAACGTGGTGTCACTACAGACTTGTTGTGGTATTATTAACAAGCCACAAACAATTAATACCACTACACGAAATATGAGATTCTTTTTCTCATGAAAACTTCATAATAAAGAAATTTCACGTGTCTTTCAATTAAAACACGACACGTTCTTCGATTTTAGTGTGTTTACAAATGACTTTTTTGTTCATGAATTTATTTGTGGTGTGTTAAATATTAGTCGTGTTTTAAACGAGGGTATATAGATAAATTCTTTATTAAGAAGTGTTCGCGATAGAATTTACTACTAGAATTTTTATTTTATATAGTTTATAAAGTTGAACACAATCAATGTGATACCAAAATAATAAAGTTGCATCAATGTCATTAAATATAGTAAATGATACGTCTACGTCATTTGACTATAAAAAAAATACATAAAATAATCCAGACCACCCGTCTTACATTATTAAAAAAACAAAAGCCCAACAAAATAAAACACATACATCGTCCATTAATCGGAAATTATGCATCTTTTTCCTGTGCATCAAATGATGTAAAACTAACATATATATATATAATATGTTATATTTTTACAGGAAAAAGAGTTGGTGCAGCTCACTAATTAAGTTCTTTGTTTGCTCGGCTCTGTTTTTCCTTCCGGCACCGACGATAAATGCGTGTATTACAATCATGGTTATCGGTTAGGTGTTGACGATATATTAAATGGTAGCTATGAGTTCTCGATAATGTTCATCACCCTGATTACTTATACTCCCGTCCGCAGGACAATTCATTGATAATAGGTGGGCGTTGGGCCGGTTATATATAATTAGTGCTCCTATATGAGTCCAAAATAGTAGGCTTTGGTTAGTATATCATTCGTTTCAGTTCATTTCATTACACTGTCCTTCGGGGTCTACATGAGATGAATTTTTCTTTCATAAGTTATGATAAATGCGTAATACTCTAGAATCAGTCCTTCATTTCATTTTGTGCAGTTATAAGATTCATTGCCACTGTCTTGCAACAAATATCTCATGCGGCTTGCCCACATTTTTTTTGTTCGTCATTTCAAATTATCTATCTATCTATCTATATGGCTTATGCTTCGTAGATTTCATGACTTTAAGACCTTTAATTTCAGCTCTTTTAGGGTTGCGTCCAGCGTCTCCAAGTTAGGCATATGCTTTTTATCCAGTGACACTGTTCTAGTAATTGTTTTTAAATTGCAGTTTTCATGGGTTTTTTTTTTTTTTTTTTTTTTGTGTGTGTGGAGGTTATGATGCGAGATATTTTAAGCTTTCTTGTCATTTTGGAGTTGCTAGTGCATATTATAAAGTAGTAAAGCACTAAAAGACATAAAAGCAGACTTATTGGCTTTATAAGGACAAAAATAATCTGTTGAACATAAGAACACAAATTAGATAGATAGACTCAAATCTGTTAATAAAGAAAATTTAAAAAAAAGAGGGGGAGAAGAGGCGCTGTAGTTACTAGCTAGTTAGTTAGTTTTTTTTTTTTTTTTTTTTTTTTTTTTTTTTAGGGACTGTTCAGTTTTTTTTTTTTTATTATTATTTTTTTTTTTTAACGATGTATTGACTATCGCGATACAATGACCACCCCCGATACATTGACCACCGCAACGCATTAATCACCCCGATGCAATGACCACCTCGATGCAATGACCATCCTGATGCATTGACCACCGCGACGCCCGATGCGATGACCATCGCGGTGAAGAGACACCGCGGTGAAGAGACACCGCGATGAAGTGACACCACGATGTAGAGACACGGCGATGAAGCGACACCGTGATGCAGAGACACCGCAATGAAGTGACACCACGATCGCAATAACCACCCCGATGTAGAGACACATGATGCAGAGACACGCGTTGCGAGACACCTCGATGAAGTGATACAAATGACGTAGTGACCACCCGCGATCGCGAGACGCCTCCGATGAAGTGACACCACGATGCATTGGCCACGCCAGATCCATTGATCACCTCGATCTGATGACCACCTCCGATCACGCAGAGACCCACGATCGCAGTGACCAACCCAATGCAGAGAGACACGCGATGCACGGTGACCACCCCGATCACGAGACATCACGATGTTATAACATTTGACAATGCGAGAGACATCGCAAATAAGAGACAACACGATGCAAAGACACCGCGATGAAGTGACACCGCATTACGAGACACCACGATGATGAAGTGACACCGCAATGCGAGACGCGCGCGATTGCGAGAGACATCACGATGTTATAACATTTGACGATCGCGAGAGACACCGCGAATGCGAGACACCACGATGCGAGAGACACCGCGATGAAGTGACAACGCGCGATGCAAAGACAACTGCGATGAAGTGACACCGCGTTGCGAGAGACACCGCGATGAAGTGACACCGCAATCATGCAGAGACACCGCAATCGATGACCACCCCGATCGCAGAGACACCGCGATGAAGTGACACGCATTGCGAGACACCGCAATGATGTCTTATTGTATCGATTTATTCAGTGATGTCTTATTGTATCGATTTATGTAGTGACATCAATGTCACTTCATTAATTGTCTAATGTATGCGAGTGACATATACATTGACATCAATGTCACTTCATTAGTTGTCTAATGTATGCGAGGAAATCTGCGGTGACATCAATGTCACTTCATTAATTATATCAATTTGGCTTGTTTGGCAACGGAGAAACTCTAATGGCATGTTTGGATTGCGGTAATAAAATGAAATGAAATGTTTTTTCCATTACATTATATCAATTTGACTTGTTTGACAACGGAGGAATGGAATATCAATTTGGCTTATTCTAAAAAGGATTGAAAACAATAAAGCAAGATCTTTAATGCCCAACTGCATAAAGCAGGAGAAATTAGAATAGCCTTTTAGTCTTTTTTCACTTTTTTTTTTTTTTTTTTTTTTTTTTTTTTTTTGAAACCGTAGCTTCTTTCCGGTTTCCCTACAAGAGCATTGACTAGTGGCGGCAAGCAACATTGACTAGTGGATAAGATATTAGCATTAATTTTTAAGTAGATAAGATAATCCATTATAAATAGCGAGACCCTTGTCCATTAAATTCCATCAATTTTGAATTCAAAAAAAAAAAAAAAAATTAAAAAATGAAGAATTCATCAATTTCGACTGCATCGTCTCTCTTGTTCTAATTATCTCTTTCTCACCTTCACACTCGCCTGAAAGCCAAAATGCCATCTACATGATCGAGAAGCAATAAACAAAATCCAAGCGACTTTTGGCATCAATCCTACTGGTGATTGTTGTGATTGGAAGCTTGTTGTTGTATGTGACAAGAATTCTCCTACCGTGTCACCGAGCTTCTCTTCCAAAATGGAATTTTCACCAACATTTCGGCCAAATCCCGGCCGCCGTTGGGGACCTCTCCTTTCTCAAAATTCTTGTTTTTGATACCGTCTCTAACCTCACCGGAAACATCCCACCAGCCATTACCAAGCTTTCTCAACTTCAATCACTCGCCATCAACAATGCCCGTCTGTCTGGCCCGATTCCTACTTTTCTTGTAAAACTCAAGAACCTCATTTTCAGAAAATTAGACAGGTGATTTTGAGGGTAATTTATTAGAATAGGGGTATTTTGGTCTATGTACATATATTATGTCCTTATAAGTCCAACAGATTCCTTTATGTCCTTATGGGGCTAATAAGTATAAAAAACTATACTTTTAAGTAATTAACCCTATTATAAATTGGGGGTATTAGTAGTAGTATTACATCTACTAATATCTACTAAGTTTATATTCACTTTCTTTTATATGTTTAATATTTCTAGCTGTTAGTATTAATGGTATGTCTCGCAACTACCCATTAACTGTTGGTGATTTAAGTATAATCACAAGCCATTAAGGTTATCGGGGTTTAGTGCAATGATGGTTATGCTCGTAACTCTATGATATAAGTACAGAGGTGCGGAGTGCACGCTTATATAAGTGTTTACGAGTGTACGGATGTAAAATGAGCAAATGGAGTTTGTAAAACAAACATAAAATTCGTTTTGGAAAATCGATGTCACAGCGCCACTGTGACCTTAAATGTGGCCGCCGCCTCGGTGGCTTTCTGAAACAAAAAGTTGGATAGGTTTATATTCGGTTTTGGTCTTCACAGCGCCGCTTTGTGTTAAAACTGAATTATTGGTGTCTCTTGGTCATTTTAAGTGGGTACAACCAAATGAAACCTTTTCATTTGGTGTCTATCACTTAAGGGACGAATTCTTTTGCTCTCTTTCAGATCCAAGTGCTATATAAAAGCAAGTTTACATTGTTGGAAAAATAACAACAAATACAAGCATCTTTGTTAGTCAATTCTATATATCTTAAAACTTCCAAGTGCTTTTTGATCTCTTTGTCCAGAGTTTAAGGTGTTTCTCTCAGTTTTGTATCTCACTTAAGTATTCGTGAAACCCGGGACAAGGAATAAGGGTCGAATAATTTAAGAAGGACAACGATTATTCGTGAAACTGTGAGGTTCCAAATATTTTCTAAATTTGCAGGAATTGAAAGACATTGTTGATCATATTTACACCCAAATACAACATTCTTCTTAAATTATTGTTCTGATCACAATGGTGAATGCAAAGGACTTGATGATGAATTTGAAAACCGGACAAGTTTGAAGGCGTTGATTTTCGGAGGTGGCAAAGGAAGATGCATTTCCTTCTCACGACATTGAAAGTGGTATATGTTCTTAGCACTGATATACTAGAAGTTGATGATAATGCACCATTGAAGGAATTACGAAGGCGGAACAAATGGGAAAATGATGACTACATCTGTCGTGGTCACATTGTAAATGGTATGTCTGATTCGTTATTTGATATTTATCAAAACTTTGCATCTGCAAAAGAATTATGGGATGCACTAGAAACTAAGTACTTAAATGAAGATGCATCCGCTAAAAAGTTTCTAGTTGGAAATTTCATGAAATACATGATGGTAGATACACGGTCTGTAATGGAACAATTCAATGAACTTCAACGCATCTTAGGCCAGTTTGCACAGCACAAGATGGAAATGGATGAAGCCATTTATGTTTCTAGTATCATTGATAAACTACCACCATCATGGAAAGACTTTAAGCATATGTTAAAACACAAAAAGGAAGAACTCTCCTTGGTTGAACTTGTTAGCCATATGCGTATTGAGGAATCCCTCAGGTCGTAGGAGGGTGTGAAATCCAAGGGAAAGGAAATTGATGAATCGACATCCATTCATGTAATGGATACCGGGGAGTGTTCCAAAATGAACAAGGGAAAAGGAAATGGTAAGAAAAAGAAACCATTCAAAGTGGGCGACAAAAAATCCGGAAAAAGGCCAAAGGGGCTGTTGGATTTGTGGCAAAAACAGAACCTTACAAGGCGATTGTCGAGTGCGGAAGAACGGAAATAGTAAGGGTCCAGAACAGGGGTCGAAAGACCAAGGACCACCCAAGCATCAAGGTCAGAACATTAATTATGGTGTTAATTCGGTTGTGAATTATGTGCCATTTATTTACAAGCATTTTATATGCGGGATGATGATGTATCGTGGTGGATCGACTCGGGAGCAACACGACATGTATGCAAAGATCAAAGTTTGTTTTGAAGATTTTGAACCGGTGAATGATGGCTCCATACTAAAAATGGGAAACGAGTCGATGGTTTTTGTAAAAGGCGTTGAATCTATTATTTTAAAATTTGAAAATTTGTAAAACTCTTTGATGTATTATTTGTTCCGTGCATCCGAAAAAAACCTTGTATCCGGTGCACTTTTATGTAAATTGGGCTATAAACAAGTGTATGAGTCTGATAGGTTTATATTATCTAAGCATGGTGTGTTTGTAGGATTTGGTTACTTGTGTAATAATATGTTTATGCTTAATATTGTAAATAATAAAGTTAATCAAGTTATGCATATTTCTGATGTTAATATCTCGAAGTTGTGGCATGCACGGTTAGGTCACGTGCATTATAAACGTATGCAAGTTATGTCTAAAAATACATTAATTCCCCCGTTTGATATCAATGTGGATAAGTGTACTACTTGTATGCTTACTAAAATTGTAAGACAACCATTTCATGGTGTTGAAAGATCGTCTACAATTTTAGAACTTATCTATAGTGATCTATGTGATTTTAATGCCACACCGTCTTTAGGAAATAAGAAATATGTGATTACTTTTATAGATGATAATACTCGTTTTGTTATGTGTATTTACTTAATACTAAAGATGAGGCACTTGATAAATTCAAAATTTATAAAAGTGAATTAAATTACAATTGAATTCTATTATTAAACGCTTTTGTACCGATAGAGGTGGAGAATACTATGATCCAACCTACTTCGGGTCGTGTGGTATTATACACGAGGTTACTGCACCGTATACGGCACAACAAAATGGCATTGCGGAGAGGAAGAACCTTACTCTAAAAGAGATGGTAAATTCCATGTTGTCCTACTCGGGATTGAGTAGTGGGTTTTTGGGTGAGGCCATGCTAACGGCATGTTATCTACTAAACAATATTCCTAATAAAAAGAATTCTGCTACCCCGTATGATCTTTGGTTTAAAAAGAAACCAAACTTAAATTATTTAAGAGTTTGGGGCTGTAGGGCGGTTGTTAGACTTCCCGATCCTAAAATTAAAACTTTAGGAGAAAGAGGCATCAATTGCATTTTCATTGGATATGCTAGTCATTCCAAGGCATATAGGTTTTATGTTATAGAACCTAGTGATTTCGTGGCTATACATTCGGTTATAGAATCACGTGATGCTATATTTGATGAGAATAGATTTACATCTATTCCCAGACCAAAGGGCATTGCTCCTACGATAGTTGGAGTAGAGAATGTGGAGAATAATGATTCTCAAGTCGAGTCTTCGGAACTTCGAAGAAGTAAGAGGGCTATAATAGCGAAATCATTTCCACCGGATTTTGTAACTTATTTGGTGGAAAGTTCGAGAAATGAAGTTGGATATCAATACTTATATTGTTACAATATTGAGGATGATCCAAGAACATTTTCTGAGGCGATGGAATCTCAGGATGTATCCTTTTGGAAAGAAGCCATCAATGACGAGATGGATTCCATAATGGGTAACAATACGTGGATTCTTACAGATTTACCACGTGGCTGCAAACCGTTAGGTTGCAAATGGATTTTCAAAAGAAAAATGAGAGTCGACGATGCGGTTGACCGATATAAAGCCAGTTAGTTATACAAGGCTTTAGGCAAAAGGAAGGTATCGATTATTTCGATACTTATGCTCCGTTGCTAGAATCTCCTCAATCGAGTTATTGATTGCCTTAGCCACAATTCATAACTTGGTGATCCATCAAATGGATGTTAAAACAACGTTTAAAATGGAGATTTGGATGAAGAAATATACATGAAGCAACGGAGGAAGGATTTATTATGCCCGATAACGAGCATAAGGTATGTAAACTTGTAAAATCATTGTATGGACTTAAACAAGCTCTAAACAATGGCATCAAAAGTTTGATGAGGTTGTCTTGGCTAGTGGGTTTAAACTCAATCGATCGGACAAGTGTATTTATAGTACCAAAATCGGGTAGATAAGTGTAAAGGACTCTTATCTTCAAGATTCTCTATGAAAGACATGGGGAGGCGGATGTTATTCTTGGTATTAAAATTAAGAGAAATCGGGGAGGATTTTCACTAACACAGATCTCATAATATTGAGAAAGTGTTGAAGAAATTTAATTGTGAAAATTGTACTCCTGCAAATTCTCTATGGAGAGCCTCATGAGAAACTTGGACCTAATAAAGGTGAAACCGTGAATCAACTTGAATATTCACGAGTCATTGGTTGTTTGATGTATGCAATGACTAGTACACGACCGGATATTGCCTATGCGGTTGGGAAACTAAGTAGATATACAAGTAACCCATGTAATTGTCATTGGAGGCGGTTGTTCGTGTATTGAGATATCTTAAGTCTACCAAAGACTTTGGTTTGACTTATGTTGCATATCCTTCGTGATTGAAGGATATTCGGATGCTAGTTGGATATCTAATGTAGAAGATCATTCTTCTACTAGTGGATGGAGTGTTTGTTTTAGGTGGAGGTGCCATTTCTTGGGCTTCTAAAAATAGACATGTATATCTAGCTCGACTATGGAGTCGGAGTTTATTGCCTTGGCAGCAGCCGGTAAAGAGGCAGAATGACTTAGGAATTTGATTCATGAAATTCCTTTATGGCCTAAACCAATATCACCGATATCTATCCATTGTGATAGCTCCTCTACACTGTCTAAAGCTTATAGTCATGTGTATAATGGTAAGTCGCGACACTTAGGCGTTAGACATGAGGCGATGCGTGAGTTGATCTCTCACGGGGTGATATCGGTTGTTTATGTGAGATCTCAAAAGAATTTAGTGATCATTTGTGAAAGGATTAGCTAAGGACTTATTACAAAACTCGGTTGTCGGGATGGGTCTACAACCCGTATAAGTTTCTAATAATAGGACACCCAATTTCCACTTTGGTACAATGCCTTAGGCTAAATTCAATGTGGTAGGCTGTTATTGGGAATTTGAGCACATGTATTAATCCCGAAGGTATGTGCTATAAACCCTGTGAGGTTAGGTTGAAGTTTTACCTTCTTAATGAGTCTTTTGAAAGTGCTAATGCAGGTGCACGGTAAATTAAAGATTCACCTATATGAGTATGAGGTATGGCCGCTTCAAGGAAAGTTGGGTTAGCTTTCTATATGCTCAAGAATGGATATGGACACAATGCCGGATTTCAATAAATGGTGTCAAGAATAATACTTTGGAGTAGTCTCAATTCGGGTGTATTGTTATGTACCTGTATTCAAAATGTGTAAAAGGGTTCAATGCTTAGTCACACCCCAATACTCGAATATTTGCGTGTAATAGTACTAGGTGGAAATTCAATCTTTGTGATATTTTCATTGAAGCATGAGTTGGTTTATATTATGACTGTTGTTTTACTAAACCAGGTGGTGGGAACCAACTTTACTGTACATTTCTGTCTGATTTTTAACCCACGATTATCATGTTTCTAGCATGTTTTGGGTGAGTTTAGACCACTATAATGAGTGTAATGAGGTTTTCTTTGCACGTCGAGTAACTGTCGGTTTTCCCATAAACTCGGCCTACTTTTAGCACTTTTTACTCATTTCCCGAGCACCCGTAGTTTGCGGGGTTATGTGTTTGCCTGTTGTTTCCTTATTTATGCAGGATTTGGGTGAGTTGGGAGCCCGGAAAGCGATGATTTATGAGATTAGACATGTCCGAGGCGAAAGCGAAGGTGAGTATGAAGAAAGTGAAGTTTTAGAAGTCAAGGCACCTATCCGTGCGGACAAACCTCTCGTCCGCATGCACAACGCTTCAGGCGAAATCAAGATTTTAAGCGAGAGAATTAGCCGTGCGGATAGGTCTTTTATCCGTGCAGACGATGATCGATGAGAGAGATCCATCCGGATGGATGGAAATATATCCGTCTGGGACGAGGCGCCGGGAATACAAAACAGAAGGTTTAATCTGAGATATATCCATACGGACAACCTGGAGAATCAAGAACCATCCGTACGGATATCCTTTTATCTGTACGGACAAGCTGAATTTTGCCCTAGCCTATAAAAGGGCAGCTCAAACGTTTTATTTGACGGACTTTTTACGATTTTAGTTAGTTGTAGCCTCTTCTGGGCGATTTCCTTCGTTCGGAAGCATAGAATTGAGTTCCATATACTGTTGTTCTCGTCTTTTGATCCTCTTTTACACTAAATACATTACAACATCAATCTGTTACGTCTCGATTGTCAAGATTTGATTTTTTGTGAGCACACTTTGGTATTTCATCAATCTTCAATAAAGTTGGGTATGACCTCTTGTTCTTTTATCTTTTATATCATGAATTCCTTTATCAATTATTGTTTCAATCCGATAATGAATAGCTAAATCATTTGTACGGCCGAATTATGTGAAGGCAGGTGAAACGCCATTAGGGAGATGAACCGGGAGGTAGTGTAGCACGTAAAAACGTTCTAATCAATAATTCATTTCACGAAACCAGTTTTAATCGTAATCGATGCTAGCTTGATCACCTAGTCATTCATCATCACACACACCTAGCTTATAAATGTATGTTGCGGCTAAGTGTGGGAACCGGAGTTTCGGGACTGTAGATGTTTTGGCTTAAAAGGTAGTTTGACACCTACCTGTGCACTAGATTGACACTCCAGTCATTAAGTCCATTCCAATACAAGGTTTTTATCGTTTAGACAAGGAAGGTAGAGCACACTCCCGGGGTAGTTTGTCTGAGGGTAGAGTAATTCGATGGATCGTAGTTCGGCTGTACCTCTTTCAATCGTTAAGAAATCCGTTAGTATAATCTTTCTTTTATGCAATAGTATAACATCCTATTTTCCTGGTTGACCTGAACTGAGTGATAAGTCAGCTGTGGTACTCAAAGCCAATCTCTGTGGGTTCGACCTCGGACTCCTCAAACACTACCTACAATCGATCCGGTCCACTGCCGGTTAGAAAGTAGATTTTGCTAAGGTTTCGAGTTTTTAATTGATTAACCGGATTGCAAAAATCCTCTTATCAAGTTGGCGCCGTTGCCGGGGATTGGGAATATTTTGATATCACAATAGTTGACCGAAAGCTTGGGCTTAGGTCGTTTTTACGTTTTCTTGTTGTTTCATTGTTGTTTTGCAGTGTATGAACACAAAGAGGTCTCGACAACAACCTCTTGAGCCATACCAACCAGAGATAGAATCGTTCGCCAGACAGAGGAACGGTTTAAGAAGAAGACTACAATTTGATCTTACTCCGGAAGCTGTGGACGGATACGAAACGTCAGACTTCTCTTCAGAGGAAGAAGAAATGACAACCAACGGTAGAGATCAGTTGAATGGTGATGGGACGTCTCAAATGGGGGTTTGGGTACTCTAAATAACCCACCTCCACGCGAGAGAATCCCTGGACCCTCACATGGTTGCAGGGCGAGATGGAAGGAATTTATTTGACCCCGCTCTAGAAAGGGAGATGGAAAAGCAGACATGACCAACAAAATGATGTGTTAAATGGCGATTCTGACAGAATACCACCTGGTCGGACAATTTGCAATTGCGGATGTATCGATTGATTCAACAACAGTGGCACAGATTCGGCTTCACGCAGCGAATAAGAACAACGAGAATCGACAGCGCGAGAACAACCCACAGGAAAATCGGGGTTTGTATCGGCCAAGGGATTACGTGGTCACCCGTATCAAAGGACCGGACATAATCCGATCGATCCCGACCATCCATGCCAACAACATGGAACCGAGCGCGAGAATGTCATCAACTTTGATCGGCGAGAATGCGATTTTCTGAGCGTGGAATGAATGAGGACCCGAATGAATTCTTAGACAACTATATGCAGATAATCTCGACATTAAAGTACAATGGAGTGAGCGAGGAGGCGCTCAAGTTGATGATGTTCCAGTTTTCATTAAGGGGAGCCGCAAGAACATGGTTCAACACCCTCCCTAACGCCTCATTATCTACATGGGCCGAAGTGGCCGATGTGTTTCTAAAGAAATATTTTCCACCAGCAAAGATTGAGGATTTAAAACGGGAAATACCCAATTTTAGTGGGCGAAAGGGGGAAACCATGAAAGAAACAGTTGAAAGGTTTAGGGCATTGCTAAAGAAGTGCCCTCCACACAATTTGAGCACAGTCGAGCAGGTGATAAAGATTTATAGAGCCTTGGATAAGTCAGACAGGAATCTCTTAGATGCAACTAGTGGAAACGGTTTGATGAGGATTGATCCCGAGCTAGCAATGCAGCATATTAATGATGCTATCGAGAGGGATGATGAATGAGTTTCGATTACGGGGCGAGAGAACCTGATAGAGCCACAACAAACTGTTAAGGCTCTTGAGGAGCAGTTGGATAAAGAGACGGCCGCACATAATGAGTTGTTGGCACTTGAGCGAAAATGAAGAAATCGAAAGAGGCACAACCATTATAGCCGGTTGTGTGGCGGTAATCACTCGGCTCGATTAGATGCGAGCCCGAGCGAGCAGTTTATCCTCGGCAAGTACCACAACAGATACCACAGCCGACCCAACAACAACCTGTAGCAAATGTATCTCAGCAGCAACCGATGGCAGTTATGGAAGATCTCGTTGCAGCGCTTAACAGATTAGGGACATGGAATTCAAATAGCGGTAATCAGCAGGTTTTCGGGAGGAACCCACAATTTGGTCATCAACAAAATTCTGGGGTACAATGGAACCAGAATAATCCATGGGGTAACAACCCAAATTGGCAAGCTCCATCGAATTTCCAAGATTACGAGCCAATGATGGGTTGTGGCATGGAAGAAGATTTCCAACGAGCGATGTGAACTATGTCGGAAATAATTCAGGGAAATTGGAATCAAGGCAATAACGATCAAGGAAGTTTGAACAACAACAATTAGGAACAATCCGAGGAACCGAGTTCGGGAATAATTGGAACAATAACCCGACAAGGCGAATCGGAACCAAGGAAACCAAACAAGGAAATCGAGTGGCCAGGAAATTGGGACCGAGGCAACAACGAGAACAATCGGTGGTCGGCAAAATTCCAACAATCAGGGCCAAGGCAACCGCGGTTGGAATCAGAATCGCGATCAAGGGAATTTTCAAAATTCCCAAGGAAATTTGAGAGAGAATAACCAAGGTAGTTGGAATCGACAAAATCAAAATTCCAACAACCAAGGTTAGGAAATCAGAATCAAGGTTCAGGGAATCAAAGTTGGGGCCAGAATCAACAAGGCCAGTGGGGTAACAATCAGAACCGGGATCATGGGAATAGAGAGCAAGGGCAGCAATCCGGCAACCAACAGAATAACCAACAAGTCAGAAATCAGAATTCTGAAACTTATCAACACCCGAATGCTTATAGGCAGAATAACTCCTACAATCAACAAGGGAGTGGTTCGGGAACCAAAAGAAGCCTCTCGATGAAAGCTCGATCGCTTGAACAAATTTATTATTGAACAAAAGCGGCCATGCGTAATTTGGAGATTCGAGATAGGCGATTGGCGAGAACCGAGCTCAACCACCGTTGAATACGGGGCTTCTAGTAACACCGAGAGGAACCCTAAAGATTCAAAAGACATTTGTGCGATGTTACCGAAGTGGTAAAGAGGTGGGACAAGCGAGCCGGAACTTGAGAAAGTGGTGCCAAATTCGAGAAAGAAAAATTATCGACTATAAAGAGCCGTTGGAAGAGCAATAAGGGTTTGACGAAGATGTTGAGAAAATGGCAGAAAAGGAGAGGATCTCTAGATTGGAAAGGGAAGTGGAGGAATACAAGAGAAAGTGGGAAGAAGCGACAAGGCCAAAGCCGGACACGGTGATTATTGACGTAAAGGAAGAAGAGCCATCGCCACCACCACTCAAGCCGAAAGGTAATAAAGGTAAAATTCCCCTCCTCCCGGGTTTTGATGTGGCCACTTTACCATTTCCTCCTAAACCAGCCAAAAAGGAGGTTGATAGGAACCAACTTTACAATACATTTCTCATGCTGATTCAATTACGATTATCATATTTCTGGCATGTTTCGGGTGAGTTTAGACCCTATTTTGAGGTAGTATCGTGAGTTTATATCACGAGGAGTAATTCCGTCACTTTGATGGTTTACTACCTCTTTTATTGATATTAACCTCATTCCGAGCACTTTTACCGCTTCGGAATCGTTTGTGTGTCTTGTTCATTCATGAGATTGTAGGGTATTGGTGTCTCGAGAACCGGAAGGCGAAGATTTATGATGATAAGTGTGATCAAGGTGCAAGAATGAGCCAAGGAAGAAGAAATAATAAGAAAAGGAAGAGCGATTTGTTGCTCTCACCTTATGTTCACTTCATCAGCATTTTAACCGATTATGAAGGAATTTTCTGGTCATGGTGTCTTCATTAAAGTTGTAGATAATTCAAAGATCTTTCTAATGGTTTTTGAATCACCCCAATCAGAGGTCGTATGAAGAAGTTATGAAGTGTTTACTGCAGAGTCATCGAAATGGAGCAATCTGGAGGCAAAACCAGAGAGTTGTCCGTACGGATGACACATTTTGTCCGTCTGGACGATCGGAAAATGATGAACTATCCGTGCGGACAGCCTTTTATCCGTGCGGACAAGTACCTGGACTATATAAACACCTCAAACATCGCGGCGGCAGAAAGAGAGAGGTTTTAGGCGACTTTAGGCGATTTGGGGCGATTTTCTTCGTTTCTTAGAGTTAGAATTAGTGTTATATATCATTAGAATCGTCTTCGATCCTCTCTTTGATTATCTAACTTAGAACTTCGATTTGTTACATTTCGATTGTCAAAATTCGATCTTTTGGAGCACGAATTTGGTACTCTTAATTTCTTAATCAAGTAAGTTTATTCTCTTGTTCTTTTATGGTTATTGCTATGTTTTTCTACCTTGTTTGTTGTTTAGATTCGATTATGAGTAGCTAGATTTTTTGTATGGTCGAACCACATGAATGCGGGTGAAACACCATTAGAGAGATGAACCGGGAGGTAGTGTAGCGCGTAATTTAACGTTCTAATCGATAATCCACATCACGAAACTTGTTTTGATTGTTTTAATAGCTTTGAATGAGATTGACAACTTTGTTCATTGTTGCACACACATAGCTTATAAATGTATGTTGCGGCGACGTGTGGGAACGGGGTTTCGGGACCGTAGAAGTTTTGGCTTGAAAGGTAGTCTGACACCTACCCGTGTACTAGATTGACGCCCTAGTCATCAAGTTCAGTTCCAATACGGGGTTTGTCCTATGAGTTATCGTTAGACGGCAAGGTAGAGTATGGCACACTCCCGGGGTAATCTGTTTAAGGGTAAAGTAATCCGTTGGATCGTAGTTCGGCCATACCTCTTTTAATTGTTTAGAATTCCGAGTAGTGTAATCTTTCTTTTATGCAATAGTATAACTTCATATCTATCTGTTTGACCTGAACTGAGTGCTAAGTCAAATGTGGTAATCAAAAACCAATCTCTGTGGGTTCGACCTTGGACTCCTCAAGCACTATCCTACAATCGACCCGGTCCACTGCCGGTTAGAAAGTAGATTTTGCTAAGGTTTCGAGTTTTTACTTGATCGACCGGACCGTAGAAAATCCGCTTATCAGAGGTCTTGACCCAAAGTCAAGCCAAAATTTTGGAAATGTTGAGGAAATTTGAAGTGACCATGCCAATGTTGGATATCATTGCCAACATTCCGTCGTATTTCAAATTTTTAAAGAGTATGCTCTCAAGTAAGGAGAAAATGCAGCAAATGGTGCAATTGAGCTATGAGTGTTCTGCTATTTTTGAGAACAAGATACCTCCCAAAATCCAAGATAGAGGCGGTTTACCATCCCTATAACCATAGGAGAAGATCTGTTTTCAAAAATGTGCTTTGTGATTTGGGGCGTCTGTTAGTTTGATGCCAAAATCAGTGTATGATAAACTTGGTTTAGGGAGATTAGAACCAACTAGCATGACATTGCAAATGGCGGATAGGTCGGTTAGGACACCGCCAGAGTAGGCGAGGATGTGTTGGTTCGAGTTGATAGATTTGTGTTCCCGGTTGATTTTGTGATTACGGACATGGACACTTTGACTCTAAGACACCTCTTTTATTAGGTCGGCCTTTCCTAAACACTTGGGGAGACCTTGATAGATGTTAAGAGGGGACATAATTTTACGTGTCGGTCAAGAGAGTGTGACTATAAATGTGTATAAAACCATGAAACACCGGAAGAAGAGGTAAACGATTGTTTGGCGGTGGATGTTATCCACCCTTGTATTGTCGCCAATGTGAATTTGCAGGGTTATAAAGAGCCGTTGGAGAGGTGCATGATGCAGTCGTGTAAGATTGATGATGAAAGCAAACTGATGCAAGCTCATGTTATGCACCTCGAGGCAGGTGAATTGGTTGATGCAAAGTGGATCGAGAAGCTAGACCTTGGATCCCCCGATGAGATGCCGAAGCCATCTGAAGAGAGTTTGAGAATGTGATAAACACAAGAGTAAACTTCAACTTAGTTTATTCATTGATATGAGAGGTGTATAAATAGATACAATTGAGAGAGACTAGCAAGCTAGCTTGGGCGGCCACTTGAGTATGTAGATGTGGGCGGCAAGCATGCAAAAGTAAAAGTAAAAGCTATGTCTATGACATAAAGTAAACTAGAGTTTGACATATTAATTGTTTATATCTACCACAATTAATATGTCTATGACATAAAGTAAACTAGAGTTTGACATATTAATTGTTTATATGTATCACAATTAATATGTCTTTTATAATTAAATAAAGTGTACAAAATATCCTGTCACGAACTCCACGAGGTCTTTGGGCACCTGCTTTGAACTTCATATCTCTTTGAAGTAATCTTTGTAATATTTCCACACCCTCAAAGCTGGTTTGTATATGTTGATGCGACCAAGTTTGCTACTAAGTCTCTTTGAACATAAGAGGTGGAATAGCCTTGGTAAGAATATCGGCATTACGATCTGCTGAGGAACATCTTTGGAGTTGAACAATCTTGGCATCAATTTTTTCCTTGAAAGTGTCATCAATGTCCACATGCTTGGTTTTATCATGATGGATGGGATCTTCACCATGCATAAAGTTGAATTATTATCACAAAGAGAGAGTGTGATAGGTTCTTTGAGAGGTTCTTTGAAGTTCGATCGATGCCACTTTTAAGCCATAGAGCTTCACAAATGCCAAGTACAAGTGCCACTGAGTTCGAAACCTTTGCTCGCTTCTTGACACAAGATGGGTTGTTTCTTGCTTCTCCAAGTAACCAGGTTCCCCATACATATGAGCAATAGCACATGGTAGATCGTCATCAATGTGACATCCATTGATCGGCATCGGTGTAGACCTTGATTGATCTATCAAGTAGACTTGGTGAAGTACAAGCCTTGGCCAGAGTGGACTTTAAATATCTCGATTTCCTATTCACGACATCCCAATGTTGTTCGGTAGGCGTGCATGGTACCGACCGACCAGACTAACCCCATATGCAATATCAGGCCTTGTGTGAGAAAGGTAGATGAGTTTACCTACAAGCCTTTGATATTGTTCTTTTCTGACAGCAATGTCACCATGCAGTAGGGTGTTACTGGGGTCTACTGGGGATACAACAGGTTTGCATCCCAGCATGCCAGTTTCCTTCAGTAGGTCCAGGACATACTTCCTTTGGGAGACTGAAATGCCATTGGTGTTTCTAGCTACTTCCATACCAAGAAAGTACTTGAGGTAGCCCAGATCTTTAACTTGGAACACCTTTGCCAGTAGAGTCTTCAAGTTCTGGATCTCAGTAGAGTCATCTCCAGTAAGGATGATATCATCCACATATACAATTAGAATGGACCTCCTCTGGTTGGTTGTCTTGACAAACATGGTGTGATCAGAGTTGCATTGATGATATCCAGCAGCTTTAACCACAGTAGTGAGTTTTCCAAACCATGCCCTTGGTGATTGCTTCAGGCCATATAGAGATTTCCTCAGTTTGCACACCTTGCCTTGAGTATGAGGATTGATAAAACCAGGGGGTACAGTCATATAAACCTCCTCAGTGAGGTCCCCATTTAGAAAGGCATTTTTTATGTCCAATTGGTGAAGAGGCCGATCAAGTTGGGCGGTAGGAAATCGATGACACTGACGGTGTTGAGCTTTGCTCTTTGGTGCAAAAGTTTCCTTATAGTCAATGCCATAAGTTTGAGTGAATCCCTTGCTACCAATCGGCTTTATACTTGTCAATTGTACCATCGACATTGTATTTGATAGTGAATAACCATCTGCAGCCTAACTTGTTTTCTTGCCTTTGGGAAGAGTTGTGAGGTCCCAAGTATGATTATCCGGAGAGCGATCATCTCTGTTTTAACAATGACCTTACTTATCATTTTGAAGGGCCTCACTGAATATTTCTAGGGATAGAGTGAGAGTCCAGTCTGTGTAAACATGGCAAAGACAGAGACAAGCGATCATAAGATAAATAAGTATGAATAGAATGATTAGTGCATGATCTTTTCCTTTCCTTAGAGCAATAGGTATGTCATCCACTTGATGAAGCTGCCGAGAGTCAATAAGGCGAGGTCCAGCGAGACTCAGTTCGATGAGGTTCTTTGAGGTTACGTTCGGAGAGCTCTGGGTCGGCCAGACTGGTCGGACTGATGCGAGGGTCATAATGTGAGTATTCACGGGGATCTTTGAAGGTTATGAGTCTGCTGAGGTTAGGACTCTGCTTGAGGGTAAATGGTTTCTTTGAGGAGCGGACTTAGTTCAATCTCAATCGAGTTTCCATCGATGGTAGCTCAGTGAGGTTTGTTTGTAATATGGAGTCCTTTCAAAGAATTTCACATCCATAGAATTGTAAAATTTCTTTTCATTAGGAGAGTAACACTTGTAACCTTTCTGTCTGTGCATATCCAAGGAAAATACACTTATGAGCTTTAGGATCAAGTTTACTACATGTTGAGCATGGATATAAACAAACACAGTACAACCAAAGATCTTTGGAGGCAATTGGGTAATAAGATGAGAGCGAGGAGTGTGTGGTCGGCGAGGTTTGGAGAGGAGTTTTGAAACCTAACACTCTGCTGGGAAGTCTGTTGATTAAATATGTTGCGATCAATATAGCTTCACCCCACATGTATTTAGGAACATGTGTAGTGAACATGATTGATGTGGCCATTTCAGCCAGATGCTGTTCTTTCTTTCTTTTCAAGACCCGATTCTCATTGAGGTGTTTCCACACAACTACGATATGAACAATTCCTCTGTTAGTCAAGAAGTTCACGAGGTTAGACTCATAGTATTCCAGAGCATTATCGAGTCTTTAAGATCTTGATCTTAGTGTCAAATTGGGTGGAGACCATGTGATAAAATTCTTGGAAGATAGGTCCAACTTGATTTGTCTTTCATTAAAAACGACCAAGTGTTTACGGTATGATCATCAATGAAGGTTACAAACCACCTTTTTCTGTTATACTTTTCACTCTTGAGGTCCCCATACATCACTTGTGAATTAGGGTGAAAGGGGAAGAGGGCAAGTGAGGTAACTTAGCATACAGATTTGGTGAGTTTAGCAAATTGACAAATATCACATTGAAGATCATTAAGATTACATCCTTTAAACAATTCAGAATTAAAGACTTTAAATAACCAAAACTTGGATGTCCTAGTCTATAATGCCATAACATGATATTGTCAAGATTTTGAGTGCAGTCGCTTGAGGCGGTTCTGTCTTGATCTTCTCTTGGCGAGGTTGATCACAAAGCGATCCTGAGCGGGGTTTAGCTTGCCCAATCACTTCTCGAGAAGAAAGATCCTGGAATGTGCACGATTCTTATTAAAAACAACGGTCAATTCGATCTTTAGTGAGTTTCTTGTGAGATATAAGGTTCTGATCTAACTTTGGAACAAACAGGACATTCTGTAGATATATCGATTAGTAAGTTTAACCTTCCCAACACCTTTTGCATAAGAAACAGAACCATCGGCGAGTCTTAATTGCAGCGAATTTGGTTGCATGGCATATATTGGGTAATAAGGTTTTTATTACCAGTCATATGGGAAGAAGCCCTAATCAACAATCCAAGTCTCATTACTAAGAGATGAGTAAAATATACTGTTTTAGCATGAGTGGCCATTTCGGTGGGGAGCTACCTTCCCGATCTTTGAGCAATAAAGGCTTTAAAGCGACAAACCGAGCATTCGACTTCTTTGTCATTCTCCTCTTTCTTGACAAGTTTGCCTTGACTTTCCCTGGTTGGTTTTGAGGTTTTAGAGGGTAGTTTTGCCATGTAGCTTCCAACAATTGTCCTTGGTGTGATTTGTGCGTTTGCGGTGATCACGAAACGACTTTCCGCTTTCTCGGTGGAGGCTTCTGTAAGTCTCATTAACCTTGATGAGGCGTTACCTTCATGAGGGTTGTCGGCGGGAAGTTCAATGACATCACTTTCCTCCTGCTTTCCTCGTGTTTGACCTCGGCAAACATGGATTTGAGATTTGGAAGAGGTTTAGTAGCAAGAATTCTACCTCGACATCATCAAGAGTAGGATTCGATCCGATGGGAATTTGAATACTCTCTTTTTCTCGATAATGTCTTTAAAGAGTGCGATCTTTTAACATCATTCCAGGGTGAGTTTCCAACATATCTAGGTGTTGCCATGCCTTAGATAGTTGATTAAAGTATTGAGTTCTGAGACATATCCCTTATGCGCAATTTTGAATCTGAGCTTGAGTTCATAGACTTGAGATGTATTGTCCTTTTTGATTAAAGGTCTACGGCATTGTCCCAGATTTCCTTAGCGATGTCATACATCATGAAGTTCTCATCGATCTCTTTTGTCATAGACCTCGTGAGGATGGTCATGACTTGGTTATTTTCTGTGTCCCATGCTTCAAACTTGGGGTCGGTTTAGTGAGGCGGAGTTTGGAACCAGACAGATATCCCATCTTGCCCTGGCCGGAGATATACATTTTCATAGACCTTGACCATAGCAAGTAATTGTTACCATCAAGTTTATGATTTGTAAAGAAGAGTGTTCGATTATCCCGATGCTTGAGCAGCATTGTGAGTCTATCAAGAAGATGAAACTTCGGATAATGTTGACATTTTTCTCGAAAAGAACCGAGTTTTGCAAATGATTTTAGAACTCAGTGAAGGCTCCGATACCATGAAGAGAGTTTGAGAATGTGATAAACACAAGAGTAAACTTCAACTTAGTTTATTCATTGATATGAGAGGTGTATAAATAGATACAATTGAGAGAGACTAGCAAGCTAGCTTGGCGGCCACTTGAGTATGTAGATGTGGGCGGCAAGCATGCAAAAGTAAAAGTAAAAGCTATGTACATGACATAAAGTAAACTAGAGTTTGACATATTAATTGTTTATATGTACCACAATTAATATGTCTATGACATAAAGTAAACTAGAGTTTGACATATTAATTGTTTATATGTATCACAATTAATATGTCTTTTATAATTAAATAAAGTGTACAAAATATCTGTCACGAACTCCACGAGGTCAGCTGGGCACCTCTTTGAACTTCAAGATCTCTTTGAAGTAATCTTTGTAAATCTTTGTAATATTTCCACACCATCCATTGAGGAACCACCAACAGACTTGGAGTTGAAGCCGCTGCCTTCTCACTTAAAGTATGTATACCTTGAGGATAATAATTTACTTCCTGTAATTATTTCTACCACGCTAACCGCTTTGCAGGAAGTGAAACTGGTCCAAGCACTTAAAAAGAGGAAGAGGGCATTTGGGTGGAAAATGGTGGATATAAAGGGATTAGTGCGGACATCTGTAAGCACAAAATCATCCTTGAGGATGGGGCAAGACCGAGGCGTCAACCGCAGAGGAGACTGAATCCGCACTTACTGGAAGTGGTAAGGAAAGAGGTGGTGAAGATGCTGATTTTGGGCATAATCTATCCTATCTCGGATAGTGAGTGGGTGAGCCCCACACAGGTGGTGCCAAAGAAGGGCGGTATTACTGTGCTGACAAATGAGGAAGGTGAGTCTTTTTCTGTACGTCCTGTTACCGGTCATCGAGTCTGCATCGATTTCCGTATGTTGAATGAAAAGACTAGGAAGGATCATTTCCCCCCGTTTATTGATCAAGAGTTAGATAAACTTCTTTGGTCATGCATTCTATTGTTTTCAGACGGATTCGATGGTTATTACCAAATCCATATTGATGTTAATGATCAAGATAAGACCACCTTTACGTGTCCCTATGGCACCTTTGCATTTCGAAGAATGCCGTTCGGGCTGTGTAACGCACCCGCGACATTTCAGCGATGCATGGTTGCCATTTTTGCTGATATGATAAATCAATGCATGGCTGTGTTTATGGATGATTTTACTGTTTTTGGGGATAGTTTTGATGCATGCTTACTTAAATATAGATAGGGTGCTTGCTAGGTGTGAGGAGACCGATCTGATCTTGAACTGGGAGATGTGTCACTTTATGGTGACTGAGGGGATTGTACTAGGTCATAAGGTATCGGCTAAGGGGATAGAGGTTGATAGGGCTAAGGTAGACGCTATTTCTAGGTTGCCTATGCCTTCTAATTTGAAGACGTTAAGGTCTTTTCTGGGACATGCGGGGTTCTATCGTAGATTTATTCCTAAGTTCGCCCAAAAGGCTACACCTCTTACCTCTAGGTTGAAGAAGGGAGTAAACGCGACTTTCGATGAAGAGTGTGTAGAGGCTTTCCATGACATTAAGAAGGCTGTTGGTGAGGCTCTATTCGATAGCTCAGGCCCAGGAGCAAGGTTTTGAAATTATGTGTGATACGAGCGATCTAGCTGTGGGAGCTGTGTTAGGGCAGAAGGTCGATAAGCTATTTTGACCCATTTACTATGCCAGTCATACCCTTAACCCGGCCCAACAAAAGTATGCCACAACCGAGAAAGAGTTGTTGGCAGTGGTCTTCGCTTTTGATAAGTTTAGATCCTATCTGGTGGGGTCTAAGGTGATCGTGCATACGGATCACTCCGCTTTGCAATACCTGTTTGCAAAGAAGGATGCCAAACCACGCTTGTTGAGGTGGATTCCGCTCCTTCCAGGAGTTCGACGTGGAGATTAGAAACTGTAAGGGTTGTGAGAATGTCGTAGCCGATCATCTCGGTCGTATAGAGCCGGTTAAGGATGAGGAATCTGAGAGGGTGGAGATAAATGACTCATTTCGGATGAGCAACTATTCGTGGTGGACACTATGTTGCCGTAAAGCGAGGAATTTTCTCATAGAGGAAAAGAGGGTGCACCATGGTTGGCCCCGATTGTGAACTACCTTGAGTGGGTTTATAGATCCGTGAGTTGGATGAAAATCGGAAGAAGAAGCTCGTGAGTGAGGCTAAGTACTTTGTGCAGGAGGATCCTTATTTGTTCGGTTTGTGTGCCGACGGTATTCGAGGAGGTGTATAAGCGAGGGTGGCGGTTGAATGTGTTATCTTTTGCCATGATAAAGAGGCCGGGGCCATTTCTCGAAGCGAAGAAGCTGCGTTGAAAGTGTTACAAAGTGGGTTGTATTGGCCCCACGATCTTTAAGGATGCTTATGCTTATGTAAAAACTTGTGGCGCGTGTCAGCGTTCGAGGCCGAATCTCAAGAAGGAACGAAATGCCTCAAAAGCCTATTATTGTGTGTGAAGTTTTCGATGTTTGGGGCATCGATTTCATGGGACCTTATCCTCCTTCTTTTGGGAACAAGTTCATTCTAGTAGCTTGTGATTATGTCTCAAAGTGGGTGGAGGCGATCGCCTCCCCCACTAATGACAGACATGTAGTCATCAAGTTTCTGAAAAAGTTCATTCTGACACGGTTTGGTGTAACAAGGGCGATAATTTCTGATAATGGCACTCATTTCGCCAATAGAGATCTGGATAAGCTGCTTCTGAAATATGGGGTAACTCATAAGTTAGGAACAGCCTACCACCCTCAGACGAGTGGCCAGGTGGAGGTTTCCAACCGTGGTATTAAGAGAATTCTAGAAAGAACTGTTGATAAGAACAACAGGAGTTGGTCCATGAAATTAGATGATGCACTGTGGGCTCACAGAACAGCGTTTAAGACTCCGATTGGTATGTCGCCATACATGATCGTGTTTGGGAAAACTTGTCATTTACCAGTGGAGGTTGAGCATAGAGCGCATTGGGCCATTAAGGAGTTGAATATGGGCGAGACTCTTAGTGGGGAAAAGAGGATGGCTCGACTAGTTGAGTTGGAGGAGTTTAGCTGCGAGTTTATGATTGCTCGGCTAGATATAAGGAGAGAACTATGCTCCTCCACGATCAAGTGATCAAACCGAAGTTGTTTAAGGTGGGAGATGAGGTTTATTTGTATGATCGCGATTACATCTCTTCCCGGGAAGTGAAGTCCCGATGGTCGGGACCTTACACCGTTAATGAAGATGTTCGACTCGGGAGCGGTAGAGATAAACCATCCAAAGTCAGGACCTCAATTACCAATGGTCTTCGTCTGAAGAGATATGAGAAGTTGCCGTTTGATGAGGCTCTTGAGGTCGTGATTTTGGAAGACCCGAAGTTGGAGGAAGTAAGTTGTTTAGTCCCGTCATGGACTCCAATGCATGACGTCCCATTCTTTTAATCCACCATCCGTCATCTCTCTATCCCTCGTTTTCCTCGCCCGTGCCGGTAGTATAAAATAAAAAAATAAAAAAAAACCGGCACAGTTTAAGTCATTCTGTCGAGCCAACGACATTAAACAAAGGCGCTCGGTGGGAGGCAACCCACCATCTTCTGTATTTTGTGTGTTCCTGAGCCCCTCGTGAGGTGTTTTTGGGTGTTTTGGTTGTGTTCGGATGGACACGAGGGAGTTTTCCTATCTCAAACTTCATTTTTCATTGAACCTGCCTCCATCAGTACGGATGTTTTCTGTCATCCGGACGAACATATCCCAGTATCAAGTTTTTCACTTTCAGCTCTTCATCCGTACGGATATATCTTTATCCGTACGGACGACTCTCCGTCCAGAAAGTTATGGATTTTCATTTAATCATCCGTACGGATACAGTTTTATCCGTCCGGATAGTTCATCCTCTCAAATTATCCGTACGGATATAATTTTATCCGTCCGGATATCCAGTTTTCTATAAATACTCCCCCCCTCCCAACCTCCACTCACCTTTCTTCTCCAATTCCCCTCTCCCCCGACTTTTCCGCCCCCAATCACCCAAAATCTTCAATTCTTCACCGTTTTCAGTAATTTTTTGTGCTATAAACACCTATCCACCTCCTCTCTTACAATCTTCAAACAAAATCCACCAACAAACAACGATCGAGGGGAATCAAGCTTTTCTTGGGTCGTTTTTCGTAGGGGAAAAATTCAATCTTTGGCTTCTCCGTTGATCGTCTGGGGATTCCGTCAACTCCGTTGCACTCCTATCGTCCAGATTGGTAAGTCTAGTCGACCTTTCTCAGTTTAATTTCAGTTTTTCTCGGGGTCGGTTTTCGAATCGAGCCCCAAACGAACCTTTAACTGATTAGGTTGTCTTTTCTTGTTTTTCTTGTTTTGTTGTTTGTGATGGGGTGTGATGGTTTGGGGACGTCTGCATGGTCATTTTTTGATCATTGTGTGATGATTTACGGTGGAATATCGGTGTTACGGTGGATTGACGGGGTGGTTGATTTTATTTTGATTTACGGGGGTGTTTGTGATCGGTGATCGTAATGAGTCCTAAGAAGAGAGCCGCGAGAGGGGGTTTCTAAGTCTGTAAAAGGAAAAGGGAAGGGCAAGGCTATTGCCACGAGTAAGAAGAAACCTAGGCTCGATGAGGTTCCGGTGGAAATTTTGAACAAGCAGTTGACAATCGGGGGTGATATAACTGATAGGCCAGTGAGGGAAGTTAGGAAAAAGCTGGTCTATGGTCAGCTTGCAGATGAGACGGATACGGATACGGATACAGAGGAGGATGAGGAACAGTTAGTCGATCCTCGGAAGGCAAAGAAAGCGAGTACTAAGGCTGCCCCGGGAGGGCAAGCAGGGACCTCCGAGAGGGTTAAGATTTCTGAGGTGAGAGCACAAGCTGAGGAGACATCAGGGGTGTTTTACCCTTCAAAGATAGATTTGTCAACGAGTATGCCGAGAAAGCATTTTTATCAAGATTCAAAGGTCGGGAAATTCTAGAAAGGGCTGTGGATATGGAAAAAGTTGAGAAAAGTTTCCTAGACAATCTGAAGAAGAGGAAGTGGGGTGAGTTCATTAAGGTGCCGGATTTCAAGGCAAGGAAGCCTAATTTGACTTTGGCACGGGAATTTTTGGCCAATTTGAGTGAGGCGGATCTATCTTCGGGGGTGGTGAATGTCCGGGGAATTGATGTACCTTTCACACCAGAGGCCATTACGGACTATTACAAGTTACCGGCCGTCTCTTCTAATTATTTGGATGCGATAAAGGAAAGGCAGGATAAGGGGGAGGACCCATTTGAGGAGCTGCGTCTAGCCATTGATCCCGACATCCCGTGGACGATGAAGAAGACCGGGGTGTCTAGTGTGAGAGACATGTTGAAGACCACTCATTTCTCCCGGGATTGGAAAGTGAAAGCCCGTTTTGTTCAGAACCGCCTTCTACCCAAGGACAATTTCCACAAGTTCATCATGCTCGATTTGGCTATGCTCTCACGCTCTTCACTTTGACATCCCGATATATGTGGGGAGGTGTTGTATATAACGAGGTTACGAGGAATCGGAAAGATCGAGAGAGCCAAACTTGTCTCAGATCCATCTCCTTAATGGGTTGTGTTTGAAGGGGGTGAAGGAGTATGATTTGGATGAGCGGCATCTGAAGAAGCCGATTTTATTGAGTCCGCTATCCGAGGCGGGGCCGGGTGGACCACCTGTCGAGGGGATGTTGAGCACGAGGCTGAGGTGATCAAGAGCGGTGATCGAGGGTCTGAAAAAAAGCGATTGCCCGGCGATCATCGATTTTATCCGCCAGTTCCTTTACCGACACACACCCGGTATTTGATGATGGATGGGCTGCGGAATATGCTAGATAAGCGAAGTGGATTCAAGCGAACACGTTAGCCGAAGGGTTGCGAGATAATCGGAAGGAACATCCCGGACATGCCCGAGCTTAAGGTAGATGACGAGGCTTACCGGTTCACGTCTTTCATCGAGGAAGCCATCGAGTTATGCATAGAGGAGGATGTAGCCGATGGACTTTTTAGAGCTGCCGCGAGCGCTTCTGGAGATGGTGCTGGTACCTCTCAGGCTGCTCCCACCGCTACTACTGCTACTACTGCTGTTTCTGAGCCCACACCACCTCCTCCTGAGGACCAGACTGGAGTTTAGAGTCGATGTTGTTCCCTTAGAGTCGGTCCTTAGTTTTCTGTTAGATCCGGGTGTTGGTGTCTCAGTTTTTCCGTCCAGACTTGGCTAGGAATTTTGTTTTGTGAACACTCTTGTGCTACGTTTATTTCCTTGGTTTGTAAGCCATAAGGCACCACTACTTTTGCCTTCTTGACTTGTTTTCTGAATTCTTTTTGTATGGATGATGATTTTGGATGTTTTTATATATCATGTTTGATGCTTTGTCCACATAGTACTATCATTCGAGTTTTCTGATGTAACGAGGTCGAATATTTTGATTATCCCTGGATTTCCCCCTTATTACTTGCTATGGCACGAGGACCATGTCCCGCGCATGTATGTCTTGGATATGTTTTTCTTTATACAGGGATTCGGGATGCTTTACCTCACGACCGTTACGAGACTTGAACATTTGTTTTGCCCAGGCTACTAAGCTAAGTCTCTTTTTCCTTTTCGTTCACACACCGAGGGCGGTGTTTCACTAAAGTGGGGGTGGGGCGACTTAGCTTATTCGCATGTTTTCATAGTTTACAATGCCGTTATGTGATGAGCTTAGTTTTACTCGGTTTGAGTTGATTTCTAAGCGTTTTCAAATTTTACGAGGTTTTAACACGCGATATATGCATGTTTTTCACGGTTGAGTTAATAAACGGTTTTTAGCCTTGTGAATGTCTTACAGTGAGTCCACCTTTTCACGATACAGAACACATTTAATATATGTTTGACGACGTTTGTACTTAGTACGATTGCTTTACACACCTGTACCCCTAGTTTTGAGGCGAAATAGAAAGGTTTCACCTTGGTAGGTTCGGAATGACGGGATAGGCGTTTCTTTGAAGCGACCAGAGCCAAAAGCCAACATCCCAACATTATCCCTCTAAACCCCTCTCAGCCTTGATAGGAGCGGTCTAACCACCGCCCGAAATATGAGCCGTTTTTGGTTACTTAGCTTATAATTCCTAGCCCTGAGCCGGTAATTTGGTCACATTCCTTTTTGACTACCCTACGAGTGGACTTAGTCGTTTTCTTTAGACACACTTGCCAAGTGTGGGGTGGGAGAGAGTATGTGAAATGGTATGAGGAGGGAGTTTTGAGCTAACATCTAGAAGGGGAGGAGCTCGAGGAAATCATCGATGTGGCCTTTGGTTCGAAAGGAAAGTTTGTTATAAAAAAAGAAAAAAAAAAAAGAAGTAAATAAAAACGAACCGAAGAAAGCCGGAAAAGGAGTATGCGTATTAGTTAATATGATGTTGAGTTTGGATGTGGTTATAATGGAAATTTGAAAGAAGTTTGGTGGCCTTCCATGTTCGGGTTGAAGGAGTACACGCAATGATTAGGTTCACTCGTACCTTCTTTTCTCCAGTCCCAAATTGTCTTTCGATAACCCCCGTCTGAGCCTAACGTTATAACCTTTCAAGTCCTACCAGACCGGATCTCTGGCCTTGGTGAACCTCGATTAGTGGAGACTCTAGGACGTTTGTCCAGTATTCCAAGCCGGTAACCGTATTGAGTATAAGTCGTCGTCATTCAATCACACACTCACTCCGTTTCGTGACATTGTGGAGTCAATGTAGTACATTCACTTGTCTAAGCTCCTTTTACTTTGATATTTTGAAACGCATGCATGTACCATAAAGTTGATTCCTTGGCATTGTTTGATCGCCTGATTTACTCGAGGGCGAGTAAAGGCTAAGTGTGGGGTGGTGATGGGAACCAACTTTATTGTACATTTCTGCATGCGATTTAACCCACGGTTATCATGTTTCTAGCATGTTTTCGGGTGAGTTTAGACCACTATAATGAGTGTAATGAGGTTTTCTTTGCACGTCGAGTAATCTGTCGGTTTTCCGTAAACTCGGCCTACTTTTAGCACTTTTACTCATTTCCCGAGCACCCGTAGTTTGCGGGGTTATCGTTTACTGTTGTTTCCTTATTTATGCGGGATTTAGGTGAGTTGGGTGCCCGGAAAGCGATGATTTATGAGATTAGACATGTCCGAGGCGAGAAACGAAGGCTGAGTATGAAGAAAGTGAAGTTTTGGAAGTCAAGGCACCTATCCGTACGGACAAACCTCTGTCCGTACGGACAACCCTCAGCCAGAATCAAGATTTTAAACAGAGAATTAGCCGTACGGATAGGTCTTTTATCCGTACGGACAGACTGATGCAGTAGAGATCCATCCGGATGGATGGAAATATATCCGTACGGACAGACGCTGGGAATACAAAACAGAAGGTTTAATCTGAGATATATCCGTACGGACAACCGGACAACCTGGAGAATCAAGAACCATCCGTACGGATATCCTTTTATCCGTACGGACAAGCTGAATTTTGCCCTAGCCTATAAAAGGGTAGCTCAAACGTTTTATTTGACAGACTTTTTAGGATTTTAGTTAGTTGTAGCCTCTTCTGGGCGATTTCCTTCGTCCAGAAGCGTAGAATTGAGTTCCATATACCGTTGTTCTCGTCTTTCGATCCTCTTTTACACTAAATACATTACAAATCAATCTGTTACGTCTCGATTGTCAAGATTTGATTTTTTGTGAGCACACTTTGGTATTTCATCAATCTTCAATAAAATTGGGTATTATCTCTTGTTCTTTTATCTTTTATATCATGAATTCCTTTATCAATTATTGTTTAAATCCGATAATGAATAGCTAAATCATTTGTACGGCCGAATTATGTGAAGGCGGGTGAAACGCCATTAGGGAGATGAACCGGGAGGTAGTGTAGCACGTAATGAAACGTTCTAATCAATAATTCATATCACGAAACCAGTTTTAATCATAATCGATGCTAGCTTGATCACCTAGTCATTCATCATCACACACACCTAGCTTATAAATGTATGTTGTGGCTAAGTGTGGGAACCGGGGTTTCGGGACCGTAGACGTTTTGGCTTAAAAGGTAGTTTGACACCTACCAGTACCACTAGATTGACACTCAGGTCATTAAGTCCATTCCAATACAGGGTTTTTTATCGTTTAGACAAGGAAGGTAGAGCACACTCCGGGGTAGTTTGTGCGAGGGTAGAGTAATTATTTGGATCGTAGTTCGGTTGTACCTCTTTTATTCGTTAAGAAATCCGTTAGTATAATCTTTCTTTTATGCAATAGTATAACATCCTATTTTCTGGTTGACTGAATCGAGTGATAAGTCACCGTGGTACTCAAAGCCAATCTCCGTGGGTTCGACCTCGGACTCCTCAAGCACTACCTACAATCGATCCGGTCCACTGCCGGTTAGAAAGTAGATTTTGCTAAGGTTTCGAGTTTTTACTTGATTAACCGGATTGCAAAAATCCTCTTATCACCAAGGATTACACTTAAATGGGGGAGGAATGTTGGTGATTTAAGTATAATCAAAAGCCATTAAGGTTATCGGGGTTTAGTGCAAGGATGGTTATGCTCGTAACTCTATGATATAAGTACGGAGGTGTGGAGTGCACGCTTATATAAGTGTTTACGAGTGTACGGATGTAAAATGAGCAAATGGAGTTCGTATGAAAAACAGAAAATTCGTTTTGGAAAATCGTTGTCACAACCTTGACTGTGACCTTAAGCGACCTTTGTGGTGGATTTCCTAGGCAAAAAGTTGGACAGGTTTATATTCAGTTTTCAGGTCTTCACAGGCGCCCGCCTATCACTAATAGGCGCCCGCCTGTGGCCCGAAAACTGAATTATTGGTGTCTCTTGGTCATTTTAAGTGGGTACAACCAAATGGAACCTTTTCATTTGGTGTCTATCACTTAAGGGACGAATTCTTTTGCTCTCTTTCAGATCCAAGTGCTATATAAAAGCAAGTTTACATTGTTGTAAAAATAACAACAAATACAAGCATCTTTGTTAGTCAATTCTATATATCTTAAAACTTCCAAGTGATCTTTAATCTCTTTGTCCAGAGTTAAAGGTGTTTCTCTCAGTTTTGTATCTCACTTAAATATTCGTGAAACTCTGAGGTTCCAAATATCTTCTAAATTTGCAGGAATTGAAAGACATTGTTGATCATATTTACACCCAAATACAACATTAACTACCCAGCCGCATTTCCTTTGTCACCTCTAGTTGGATATTAGATCCAAACCCCTTATTTATGTAATTATGTACTGTAATCTTCACTTCATTTGATTAAGAAAGCATTAAGCTTCTCATCTATTTCTTCTTCCTCTCTCTTCCTAATAATCTACATGGTATCAGAGCGCAAAAAATTTTCAGAAAAAATGCTTCATCTTCTTCTTCGTCTCTCATTTCTTCCTAATTTTTAATCTCAACATGACAGATTCTCAAACTACATATGCAAATCACAGAGATTAGTCCTTGTCTCGTTCAATGGGAGGATTAAAAATCGACCCTTCAAACTTCCACCAAGAAATTAAATGGTGCAACCTACATACAATGGGGATCAATCCGTTCGTATGTATATCATTTGAGCATGGAAAGCTCGGCTACCTCTCGACCAAAAGCAATTTAGCTCAAGCATTTGGGGTCGAACCAACTTGAAAGAAACAAATCAAGGTTCCTTGGATGTCACTAAGTATTCAACACCCTCCGAAATTGTGGCAAGAATATGATCAACTCACTATCAGCGATTGGGGATGTCACTGCCGATCTTTGAATTTCTAGAAACATATTGAAAAAGAAAAGGTTTTGATTTCCTAATTGGTCTAAACCCTATTTATGATGGCCGAGAGAAAGAGTCTTGGCCTGTGTTCTTTTGCCTTATATTCAATAGGCTTTTGCCACAATCGAGGAAAGAAAAAGCGAGAAAATAAGTTATGGGAGGTCTTACACATACTCTGTGGGGAGAACACTCAACTCGATGGTGCAAGGGGTGACTCTCTGCTATGGTGGGTGGATATCGGAAGGGACCACCCAAGAAAAATGAGCAACGAAGCAACCTTTGGTGTGACCACAAGTAAAAGAAAGGTCATACAAGATAATTTTGTTGGAACCTCCATGGTAAGCCACCCTATCGACAAAAGGCGAGAATACTATGAAGGAAACACTTGGGTGATCATAAACAAGGCTATAATGTCACCGATCAAGTCATCCATTTCTCAAAGGAGCAACTAGAAGTTCTAAATCAACTCTTTGATAGGAAGATGCACTCTCAAAAGATCGACACTTTGAGCTATCACTCTCGATGGTAATAACACACTGGATCATAGATTCAGGTGCTTCCAATCACATGACATGTGACTTTTCTCTTTTTCCACATATAAACTTACTATTATGGACATTTTGTTAGAATTGATGATGGAACTTGCTCTAAAGTTGAGGGAACTGGTACTGTAAAGATTTCTAATAACTTAATTCTAAAATCCGTACTATTTGTTCTTAACTTATCCTACAACCTTTTTTCAGTCAGCACATTTACTAAGGATATGAACTGCACTATTAATTTTTACCCTTCATATTGTGAGTTTCAGGCAGTGGGATCCAATGAGAAGATTGGATGTGCTAAGAAGTGTAAAGGACTTTACCTTATCCAAGGCAAGAAAGTAGACATTGAGAATGGTCATTTTGTTTCAAAGGAGTCCTCAAAATGTAATAGGATTAGACTTTTACACTGGAGATTAGGACATCCTAGTTTTTAATACCTTCAAAACCTGTATCCAACCTTTTTATCAATGTGAAACCTAAGTCTTTTAGATGTGAGTTTTGTGAAATTTCTAAGCATACAAGGAGTTCATTTAAAGCTATTTCATATTCTGCATCATCTTCTTTTCATTTAATACACGCTGATGTGTGGGGTCCTTCTAAGACACCAAATCTAACTCATAACAGATGGTTTGTTACTCTTATAGATGACCACACTATATTATGTTGGGTCTATTCAATGAAACAAAAATCTGATGTGAGTTCTATTTTTGAAATGTTTTACAAAATCATTGAAACTCATTTTCAGACCAAAATCAAGATGCTAAGGTCAGATAATGGTACAACATATCTAAACTCTGTGATGGGACATTACTTGACTGAAAAGGGGATCGTTTATCAGACTTCCTGTTCAAACACTCCACAACAAAATGGAGTGGTGGAGAGGAAGAATAGACACCTGTTAGAGGTTGCTAGAACCCTCTTTTTCACCAATAATGTTCCTTTCTACTAGGAAGAGGCTATTAACTGATGATTTTCTTATAAATAGGATGCCTTCTAGAGTGCTTGGATACAAGACTCCCATAAGTGTTTTTAATGAATCCTATCCAAACTCTAAACTTGTGTCTAGTATCCCTTTAAAAGTGTTTCGCAGCACTGCTTTTGTTCACATTCATTCACAATCCAGGGGTGAACTTGAACCTAGAGCTGTTATGACCATTTTTATTGGATATTCCTCCACTCAAAACGGTTTTAAATGTTTTGATATCCTGACTAAAAAAGTCTACATATCCTCTAATGTTGCTTTCTTTGAAGAGCAACCCTTTTACATGAAGAAGGATAATGAATCTTTGGACAAATATGACTTTCTCAGAAATGACCCCTACTTTTCATGTTCTTGATTCTGATCTTGTCTTAACAGACCCCATTTCTCAACCTACCAAGAGTATGGGAGATCAGAATCCAGAAGTCATCATCTATACAAGGAGAAAGAAACCTACTACACCTCTTAGCAGCTTGATGAATCTGCTCCTATAGATACACAAGCTGTTGGTACTAATCTACAGGGACAATGTAATGAACCTGCTGTCCAAGAAGATGTTGAGGACAATCAGCCTACAAATGACACTGCATGTGATATTAACCTTATAAATACTCCTGTTGAACTACATATTGCCTTAAGGAAAGGAACTAGGGCATGCACTAAATATCCAATTGACAAGTTTGTCTTTTATGGTAAACTTTCCAAACTTTATAAATCCTATATTGCTAATGTAGATTCTATTCAAATACCTAAGAACATACAACAGACCCTTGAGTGCCCTCAATCGAAAAATGATGTTCTTGATGAAATGAGAGCACTTAAGGAAAATCACACCTGAAATATGGTTGATTTACCAAATGATGTGAAACTTGTGGTATGTAAATGGGTATTCACCGTGAAATATAACCTAGATCGTTCAGTGAATAAGCATAAAGCAAGACTTGTTGCAAAAGGGTACACCCATGTCTCTGACATTGACTTTAATGAAACTTTTGCCTATGTTGCTAGATTAAATACTGTAAGAATTCTTATCTCTATTCTGTTGTCAAAAGCGGCATCTTCACCAATTGGATGTCAAAAGTGCATTCATAAATGGTAAATTAAATAAGGAGGTTTTCATGCATCCTCCACATGGTTTTAAGGGAAAGCCAAACCAAGTCTGTAGATTGCTCAAATCCTTGTATGGATTAAAACAATCTTCAAGGGCTTGGTTTGACAGATTCTCTAAGGTAATGAAAATGGGTGGTTATACATAGGGCCAAGGGGATAACATACTATTATACAATCACACAGAAGCAGGGGGTTACAATCCTAATTGTGTATGTTGATGACATTGCCATCACATGCAATTCTGAGATTGAAATTTTCCATCTTAAAAGGCTCCTAAAAGGGGAATTTGAAATCATATATATGGGACCACTGAGATACTTTCTAGGGATAGAGGTTGCCATATCAAATGAAGGCACCCTCTTGACACAAAGAAAGTATACTTTTGATCTTCTTGCTGAATATGGACTACTAGGGTGTAAACTTGTTGATACACATGTTGATAATACCATAAAGTTTGGTAAAGATGATATAGGGGAACCTGTGAATCAAGAAAACTTTCAACGACTTGCTGATAGAGTTATCTATTTATCTCACACTAGACCTGACATCTCTTTTGCAGTGAGCCAGATCAGCCAATTCATGCATTCACCAAGACAAATACATCTTGATGCAACAATGAGACTTTTGAAATTCCTCAAGGGAAGTCCAGGATGTGGCATCCTAATCAAAGCCGGTGAATGCAAAACAGGAGAGAGCTATGTGGATGCAGAATAGGCAGGATCGGTGACTGATAGAAGATCAACTTCAGAATGGTGCATTTATGTTTTTGGCAACCTTGTGTCTTGGAGAAGTAAAAAATAATATGTGGTTGCAAAATCTTTATTTGAAGTAGAGTTCGTTTCGTGTCGCTTAGGAATGTGTGATTGCTATGGATATAGAAGATCATGGAGGAACTAAAGATGACTTTCTCTCAACCTATGAGACTATTCAGTGACAACAAATCAGCCATTGAAATTACCAAAAATCTTGTGCAACATGACATGACAAAACACATAGAGATTATCTAAATCCTTATCTCAGCGGCGGCGACGTGGCTATATACCAGGTTTAGGACCCTCTATTCCGTCTAAATCATTATCTCAGCGGTTCACCATAGCTCCATCTCTGGGTCATGTATCCAAGGAGGAACATGATGCGACGCGCAAGCACTTGCATGACGTGTCTTCTGCTCTTGATGCACTTCTACAGTGGGTGAAGACAACGCTTCCTGACACGCAAATGCCAGAGATCCATAATCCCCCTTCTCCACCAGTCTCAGCTGATGCTTCACATGTAGATGACATCGATGATGATGATTTTGATGATGAGCTTTAGACATTTTCTTTAATTAGACTTGATGTATCGTATGATGATGAATGTTGATGTTTTAGACGATTTGTGGACATTTTTCTTTAGACTTATGGAATTGGGTTGTGGTTTGATTGTTTTATTTGTGTTGTGAACCATTTGCGTGGTTGTCTTTTATATGTATTTTTGGTTATGACAGGGAGGTACCGTGTTAGGAACGTGTTTTATATAAAAAAATTTGTTTTTATTTTTGCATATCAACAAAGTTGTCTCAAAAGTAATTTTATAAAACTATTAGATTTATTAAATGCGTCAACATAGTTGTTGCAAAAACGTTGGCCACATCAGCATTTTTTGCGTCAACAATGTTGTCCCAAAAGGTTTTCCGTCAACGTGTTGTCACGACAAAAACATTTGATACGGAGTTGTTGCGTCAACGTGTTGTCTCAAAAAAAGTTTATGAGATAACGATGGGTTTTTTGCGTCAACTTTATGTTGACGCAAAAATGTGAAATTCTAGTAGGCAATGACACTATGTTCTTGAATGGGGAGATTGTAACGTCCCTCACACAAGAACGTGTGTCTAACTTAAGCTTTGGTGACAATGGACCTAGTAATTGTTTTTAAATTGCGGGCTCAACTATTATTATTATTATCATTGAAAATGGGGTAGAACTTTACAGGAACGAACCAAAGTAGAATTTGAATTAGTCGGATCGATGGAGTTCATATATCCAGGAGGTTTTAAGAAAAAACTAGGGTAGGGACAACTGCTTTTCGGGGTCTTCTACTTATCTTTTCTATTTTGACTAAGACTATAACATAAGCCATGCACATTTTTTTTTTTTGCCCCCACTGACGCTCGAACACAGGATCTTCAGGGTTTTCTACCAATCTTTGATTGAACTTGAAAACTGCTTCTAACAGATTTTTTTTATTTTTTTAGAAGTTGTGCTTTTAAGATAGCTTCTATATATATATATATATATATATTACTTACATCCCAAAATATAAATCCATTTAACTTTTTTGTTTTGTCCAATAATATAATTCCATTTAGATAACCAATGAAGCATTTATTACATTTTCTCCTTTTACTCCTTATTTATTATTTACCCACCCACTGTTCACTACTTTGCATTAATAACAGTTAAAGGGCATTTTAGTTTTTGATGACTTTTAGTTTTTTTCATCAAAATTAATGACACATAATCAATTTAACAAACTTTCTTAATAAGTGTAAAAAACCTCAAACGGACTTACTTTTTGGGACGAAGGTAGTATATATATATATATATATACTTACTTATAATAAGCAGTTGGGAAACTGCAAAGGGGGTGTCCACGTGTTTTTTTTTTGTTTTTTTACTGTTCATCATTTAAATGTAGAAAGAAGAAAGTTTTTTTTTTTTTTTTTTTATTTTAACTTTTCATATGCTACTGGTAGGAAAAAGTGTTTTTTGTTGTTGTGAAGGTTTGAGTTAAATTGTTTCATTTTAGACTCAATGTATTTTTAATCTACACATTAGCTTTAATTTATTCTTAATCTTATTATATGTGTTGTGCTTAAGATGTATCCGATTCCGATTTAATTACATTTGGGAAATGTCAAAGAAGCACTCCACGTGTTTTTTTTTTCTTTTTTTTACTGTTCATTGGGCGGCCCAGCCCAGAAAAAAGTGTTTTTTTTTTTTTTTTAATTTTTTTTTTATGTATCCCCCATTTCATATCCAACGAGTGTGTACAAGCCGCGCGTTGTGCGGCCTTCCCATCTAGTATATATATTATCTTTTCTCCTTGGAATACAAATCTTTATCTTTTCATCTTCACTCTTCAGAAAGTGTTCAGAAGAGTTTTGTCATGATTTGTTTACTCTTAGCATCTCTACTTAATTAAATCATATTAAAAACACACACCTAGGCCTGTAAACGAGCCGAATCCTATCGAACCCTGGAGTAGTTCGGTTCGGCTCGAACATATTCGAATACATGGCTTGATTCGGCTCGAAATTTTCGAGCCTAAAATATCAGGATTCGGTTCGGCTCGAACTTAAAAAAGGGAAAAAATTCGGTATTATTCGGCTCGAACAGTTCGAATAGTTCGAACATGTTCGGTCCGAAAATTCAAAAATACCCAATAAATAATTCTAGTTCAAAAATACATGTCCAAAACCAAAATAATACATTACATGTCCCAAAATATAATATAACATATCCAAAAATGTTCAGCCGCCTATTCCAAAATATAACATAACACGTCCAAAAATACTCTGCAACTCTCTACAGCCGAACATGTTCGAATATGTTCGCCTTGCTTTGTCCGAATACCAATTTCCAAGGCCCTATTCTACGTTTGATGATACGAGCAGAGCCCCGAACCGAACTTTTTCGAGCCGAATACGCCGAATCGAATCGAACTTTAAAGCTCACTTACAGGCCTACACACCCAGGGGACACATTGTCATGCTGTCATGCATGGGATAGAACCAAAAACAAGACATGTCCTGTTGTCATGGGAAATAACCAAAAACAAAATATTATATATATATACCATGCAACTAAATGTTATCATTGCATAGAAAAAAAAAATGGTACATCTCACTAATTTTATTCTCTGTTTCCTCCTCTTTGCTTTTGCTTTCAACCCTCTTCAAGAGTCATCAATGGCTGTCAAGACCGAGAAGAAGAATCTCCGTCGCAACAACTTAGTTGCGATACATGTCTCAAGAAAGCTTCTGGATAATGGTTGCGACCCAGAATGCGATTTCGAGGATCCAGAGAATCCTGCGTGTAATGATAACAATCGTTGTAAATGCGTCTCGTCGCCTTTAAAATGCGTTCCACGATGATCATAAGCGCCGAGCAGTTTACGAGTGTTGAATACTAAGACCTTTGAGAGAATTTTAGCCGGTATCTTGAATACTAATTAAGAGAGTATTCATCACTCGATCTATCGTTTTCATCATTCAATAAGTATTTCTAGTTTTCAAGAAAAATGGTAACTCAAAAGTAGAAGCGATTACAATATCGGATTAATATATATATATATATATATATATATATATATATATATATATATATATATATATATATATATATATATATATATAAGACTATGTCATTTATACAATTACATATTATGCTTTATGTACACATGAGAATGCCTTATAAATCAAAATATATATATGTTGCACTCTTTCTTCTAAAATGTCACCACTACGTACCTCAAATCTATATATATCAAAAATTATCATAGGACTTTAAACTTGTCGTGTGTTTTATGTAATTTTCAATTCCCTAAACATGTCAAAAATTATCTTTGAACATGTCGTGTATTATGTAATTTTCTCATCTTATTAATGTACTTGTGGTTCTCTATGCTTACTTTTTTTTTTTTTCCTTTTTCTTTCTGTGTATTATTTTGAATGAATCATTGGTATTGAGCAAGAGATCGAGTAGTCATTCTTCTCAACAGGAAAAAAAAAAAAAAAAAAAAAAAAAAAAAAAAAAAAAAAAAAACCTAAACAATAAATAAAATCCAAACAAAGGTCAATCTTTTTAGCAATAAAGACATGTAAAAGTGTATTTCACAACAATGTAAGCAAGGGAAATAAATTCAACTATGTACTATCTGTTAGAACAAGCTATTCAACGGATAATTCCCAAAAGTCAAATGGGGTTTTGATTTCCGATAAAGAAGATAGAGAAGGAAACAGCTAGCAGCAATTACATTTTATGAAACTTTATCCTTTGCTTTTATATTTCGTTTAAGTTTAAGATAAAGACATCTTTATCTATTTTAAAGGAAATAGCAGACAATTGTAATATAAATAAATGTACTCAGCTTCATATCAGTATAATTGGAAAAACGTTGGATCTCCTTTTTTCTTATACATTTTTCTATTTAATTCTTTCATGGTATCAGAGCCTCCTGCTTACGCAAAATGGCTACCACTTCCGCAATCACAACTACATCTTCTCAAGCTATTCTTGCTATTCCTAATCTAAATCAACTTATCACAGCAAAACTCGATGAAACCAATTATTTGATGTGGATGTCACAAATGGTTCCTGTTCTTAAGAGCCATGATTTGATGGGCTTCGTGGATGGTTCTCAACCGTGCCCATCGCAATTTTTACTTGATAACAGCGGTCTTCCAACAACAAATTCCAACCCTGAATACCAAGCATGGCAAAGGAAGGATCAATTGGTCCTAGGATGGATCAATGCAACACTATCAGAGAAAACTGCACCAACAGTCTATGGAATAACATCTGCACAAAAGGCCTGGAGTGCATTGTCTCAAAAATTTGCATCCCCTTCCCGATCCCGCATTAATCACCTCAAGAGACAACTCCAGACGATCAATCAAGGCTCCTTGAAGTGCGCTGCTTTTCTGGACCAGGCACAGCACCTCGCTGCCCAACTCAGAGCCGTTGGTAAGCCCGTTGAGGATGATGATTTAATTACGTATGTGGTAAGCGGTCTAAATCCTACCTATCATTCATTTGTCACCTCCCTTTCCCTAGCATCACGAGATAAAACACTTTCATTTGAGGATTTTCAAGCAGAACTTTTAAGTTGCGAATTACTTCTAGAAAACCAACTCAGTACAATTTCATCTGAATCTAATTCCATTGCTCTTACTGCAAATCACCCCAAAACTTCAAACCCTCAACCCACCTCCAATCACCCATCTCCACCTGCAAACTCTATACCTTTCCATCCCTATCAATATACAAATAGACCCCCCTCCCGTGGCCCAACTCCCTATTATCCCCCCACACGCCAATCTGGCCCATTTCCTTACTACCCCCTCATAATCAATATGGCCCTCAATATTCCAATACCCGACCTCCCCAAAGACCCTCAACAACTCCCAGATCATCCCCATACCTTGGCCCACGTCATCAATCCACCAATCCTTCTCTTGCTTTTCCCCAAAACCATCCCTTTACCTCCAATAAAGTCCCTTGCCAAATTTGTGGCAGAACCAACCACCAAGCCTTAGATTGTTTCCATAGAATGGACTACACGTACCAGGGGAGACATCCTCCAGCTCAGTTGGCAGCCATGGTGGCCCATACGCACCATCCCGTTCCTGTAGAAGATCCGTGGTTACTTGATAGTGGCGCAAATCAACATATTACAGCTCATCTGGACAACCTGCACTTGACAGAACCTTACACTGATCAGGATACAGTGGCTGTTGGAAATGGTCAAGGTTTGGACATTCAAAACACTGGTAATGCTTTTATAAACACACCACACAACACACTCACCCTTAAAAATGTTCTCCACTGCCCCAATGCTTCGGCTAATCTTTTATCTATTAATAAATTTTGTATTGACAATGACTGTTATTTTATCCTCACTGACACTCACTTTTTTATCAAGGACAAAACAACAAATCAGACACTGCTGGAGGGAAGGAGTAATGGTGGCCTTTATCCTCTTCAAAGACAAATCAGACCACAAGCTTTTACTGCTGCTGTTGGAGTCAAGGCTACTTTTCCCATTTGGCATTCTAGATTAGGACATCCCTCTCATTCTACTGTTTCTTTCATTTTAAATAAACATTGTTTACCTTTTAGTTCTGGTAATAAGGAGCGTGTTTGTGAGCCATGTCAATTAGGCAAGAGCAAACAACTCCCTTTTTCGAGTTCTCACAGAATAACAACAGCACCTCTTCAACTTATACATTCAGATGTTTGGTCATGCACTATCCCCTCCCTAAATGGATGTCGTTATTACGTTTTATTTGTTGATGATTTTTCCCGCTACACTTGGCTTTACCCTATCCAACAAAAGTCTGACGTATATGCATGCTTTATTAAATTCAAAACCCTGGTTGAAAATCAATTTTCATATAATATTAAAGCACTTCAAACAGATGGAGGTGGAGAATACCTCTATAAACCCTTAAGACAATTCCTTGACACCCATGGCATTCACCACCGCTATTCCTGCACAAGCACACCTCAACAAAATGGCATTGCCGAACGTAAGCACCGACATATTACAGAAATGGGATTAACCTTACTTGCACAATCACACTTACCTCAACAGTATTGGGTTGATGCCTTTCTCACATCTATCTATCTAATTAATAGATTACCTACCACGGTTCTGCAAAATGACAGCCCCTATTTTAAACTTTATCAACTCCAACCCGATTATTCCTTCCTCCGAACCTTTGGATGTGCCTGTTTCCCCATGCTTCGACCCTACAACACGAATAAACTCATGTTTCGATCCAAAAGATGCATTTTTCTGGGTTATAGTCCGCAACAAAAAGGTTACCGGTGTCTAGATCCCTTATCCAAAAAAGTCTACATTTCTTTTTAAACAATAAAAAAAAAAAAAAAAAAAAAAAAACCTAAACAATAAATAAAATCCAAACAAAGGTCAATCTTTTTAGCAATAAAGACATGTAAAAGTGTATTTCACAACAATGTAAGCAAGGGAAATAAATTCAACTATGTACTATCACCCTCACAAATGAGGCCAGACATAATGGTGAAAGTTGTTAAGAATGAAGCGTTTACCATTCTACTAAAAACAATTAGTTGTAGTAAGGTCCTATTATATTTTCTTATCACTTTAACACGCCTCCAAGTGTGGACACATATCAATGCTATGTCAATTAAAAGACACAACAAGCTCAGCCAACTGTAAAAATTTCAACACTTGGACGTTATAAATAGGGGAAAATAATGTTTGCAGCGGGGTTTGAACCCAAGACCTTCCGCTCTGATACCATGTTAGGATCAATCGCTTACCGTTATACTAAAATCAATTTGTGGTATAGTAAAAGTGCTACTATATTTCCTTATACATTAAGATTGTGGACAATCTGTCTAAACACCCCCTCAAGGAATATAGTTGCGCCTTTACTACCATCAATTGATTTTAGTAGAACGGTAAGAGCTTGCTCTTAACATGGTATCAAAACCAGATGTCAGGAGATCGAATCCTGGTTGGAACATTATTTAAAAAAAATCACTTTTGAAAAAAAAAATTGTGCAACAGTTGGACAGATTGCCAACACTTGGGGGAGGAGTGTTGGAGCAGATTGTTCACACTTTTAATGTATAAGAAAATATAATAGCACATTTACTACCATAACACTTTTAATGTATAAGAAAATATACTAGCACATTTACTATCATCAATTGATTTTAGTATAATGGTAAACACTTGATCCTAGCAAAAATTGTGATTTTATGATTAAAAGGTCTTGAGTTCGAAATTTTGCTATATGTGGAGATATGATATGTTGTTCACGCTTCAAAAAGCCAAAAAAATAAAAAAAAATAGTACAACTATATAATCATGGACACTTTCTAGAAATTTTAATGGTTTCAAAACATATTTCTTTTTTGAGCCAAAACATAAAATTCTAATGGTCATAATTCATCCAATCTTTACACTGATACAATCCAAACCGTTCAAATATCTTTGACGCAATGATTATAAAGTCTGAAAAGTTGTTGTATGTATAATATATGGTTTTAAAATATAAAATTTTAATGGTTTCAAAACATAATTCATCCATCTTTATATCTTTAACCTAATCCAAACCGTTTAATATCTTTGAGCAATGATTATAAAGTCTGAAAAATGTTATATGTATAATAAATTAAAAGTTGTTGAATTATCATATTTCTCAAAAACTTAAACTGATGGGAGGTAGATAGTTAACATTAAATCTCAATACTGCCCCTCCGGTGCCCAACACTTGTAAGTATATAACTATAAATATATATATTTATTTAAGAAATTGTGTTTGGAAATGGGGTTTGAGCCAAGGCAGCCATTTCGATGTCATGTCTACCTTCCATCAATGATACCTATGTTCTAGCTCAAGTATGGAGAACTTTTGACGTGTGTATGACCTGAAGTCATACATGTGGCACTTAATGGACTGATCCCGATCTTATCAACACATGTGCCAAGAATGCTCAATCTAACATGAGTCCTACATTTCAAGTAACTTTGATAAAGATGATCTTAGTCTGATATGAGACGTCTCTTAGCTCGTTCAGCAAAAATGGTGCAGGCCCATCTTGGACTTGAACTCTCGGCGCGGAACAAATTGTCATCGACATCAAGATCTTCGATATGTGCAGTTCGTCCATTTAGCAGACATTACCCCACAATGGTAACTGTCACAATAATAATGGTTCTGTGATTTCCGTTTTACATTATGACACGAGATATAAACTGCTCTTCGATCATCGACATGTTCATAAACGCATTAATCCAAATATTAATTCCTGCAAAGGAGCTCTATATAAAGGGTTTTCTCCACACACAAAACAAAAAAAAGAATTCAAAATTACGTTAATTGCTTGATTCCATAATCGTTGTATACGTAGGCAATCAATTATAGTTGGCTCATCTATAATTCATCTTCAAATGTTCTTGTAAATTAGTTGGTTATCTTCACAAGGTCAATCACACGAGTGTTAACTGATTTCTATATTGACGATTTACGGTATCATCAATATGCATGCATATCTTATCGATGACTGTTGTAGCACCGTTTCTGTTTCTGGTATCGTCCATATGCATATATTATCGGTGACTGCTGTAGCAATGTACATACATATTCTAGGCTAATCGACCTTATATTGTTAAACACTCTCTTTCAAACGAAATATTTTCATGTACAAACATGATATCCATATATTATAAGCCGACGGTTGTAGCATACAAATCTGATTTGCCCATATATTATAAGTCATATGAAAGAACAAAATAAATCAAATTATATCTATAATAGTAGTGTGTAAATTATCCATAATAAATCAAATTATACATAATAGTAGTGTGTAAATTTAGAAGCAATAACAACAAGTCCTTCCACGAGCATAGAACTCTTCAATGAAAAAGACCTAAATCCATAAATAACTAACGCTTCTAACCATACTTTGTTGTCCAATTTTAACTCAAAAAATCAACTAACATGCTCAACCCAATTGGCTCAATTTCACTATAGGTAAATTTGGTTTTTGATGTATTTATTCTTTTGGTCGGCAACAATTGGAATATAAATATAAAAACAAAATTGACAAAAAACATTGGTTTGTGCCGACATATTTATTTAATTAATCAATTTAATATGAATGCCTCGATTTTGAATGTATTATCAAAGAAAAAATATATTTTATACCACCCTATTATTTTTTCGAGAAAGACTCTTAATTTGTTAACATTTCAACTACCAGTTGATATATATATATATATATATATATATATATATCAACTGGGCCCCATATAATACAAAGTCTAAGGGGTCATTTGTTAAACACATTATTCTGAAAAAATCAAGTCATAATTAATTAAGAGATATTTGTTACTAATAATTTTCACACCTCTTCTTTTATTAAGTGGATCTGAATTCTTCGGCAGTTTCTTCATCCAATTTTCAGCGAGTCCGCTGCCAATTAATGCTGAAAAGTAATAACTTCCGGACCTCGTGCATTGTATGCAGGGCCGGCCCTGGGCCCGGGCGGGATGGGCGACCGACCCCAGGCCCACGATACAAGTAAGGCCCATATTTACGTGTTTTACAAATTTACTAGTTTATATAAAATGGCCAAAAAATTGTGCTTTCAACATAGGTGTATGTTGGCATGGTGGAGGAAGAGTGGGTACTTTAACTTATTGATTCAAGTTCGAATCTTTTAAACTGTTAAGACAACGTTTGAATTGAATTTGGAACACAGAGAAAATATTTTGGATAAAGAAGAAGAAGAATAGCAATCGAAGAAGTCTCAAGAAGTGCAGCTGTTCAAAAGTCAAAACACTACTTTATCTTTTGCTCCTATTTATCTTTTATCACTATTTATTTTTGAATTTGTAATTTAATTTATTTTCTGCAAATCTCTTTATCCTAAATATATACTACTATAAAGGAGTGCATAGTGTAAAACATTTGGATCATCGAATAATAAAATATTTCCTCTCTTTATTTTATTTCATTTATTCTTTCATTAACTACATTTTTTTCTTTATGTTTTTTTGTTTTGTAAATTATTAGATATAAAATTATAAATGTTGTAATTGGTGGTAAACCGTAAACCATATCAGCACTCAAACTTCTTCACGTCTCATTCGTCTTCCACTTCCACACACTTCCACTTCCACCAATCTTTTTTTTTCAAAAAATAAAAATAAAATTAAGATCTTCATAATTTATTCTTGCAACTTTATAAAACAAAATATTCACAATTTAATTCATCTCTCATTCGTCTACTGCTCACGGCCTCTATGTTCGGATACAATTTTTTTTGATAACTAGTATTTGATAAACTGTTGATTTCCCGGTGAATGATTTTAATGATTTTTGATACATTGGTCTACTGTTTTACTTTTTTTTGTTAATTAGTATTTGATAAATTTTATTGTTTGCTCAATTGTGTTTGAGTGACAGGTTTAATCGGGAAGTTCGCGAAGTGTTTGATCAGTTTGATTGCTTGTCGCTCACAAACTATGTTGTCCATTGGTGTTTGCAATCTGTTGATGTTGTTAATTACGGTCTTATTATTTTGTTTATACTATTGCTTTATTCCCGTTACTGATTCAATAATTTTGTTGTTGACATTTGCTATATTTCCGTTACTGATTCAATAATTTTGTCGTTTTGACATTTGTAATATGTTGCTAGATACGATTATTATAATTTCGCCTTAATCTTTTCTTATACGCGATTCGATTCATGTCATTTATATATTGATATTGGTTTTGGTAATAAAAATGGGCCATTGTTTTAGTCTTCTTACATACTCTTAAATGTTAGAATCTAATTTCGATTGTATGAGACATGTAAATTAAAAATTATCTTTGCTTTTCTACTGTTGATCATTGTATGTTTTTTTTTTTAATTTTTAATTTTTATTTTCTTAGCTATTGTATTTACATGTCAAATCAATTTTCCACCATATAAACTGCTCTTATTATAACATATAAATAATACATATATGATAATATATATTATACAAACCAAACATATGTATTCTTTTTTACTGGATACTGAAATATACACATGCATACATCATACTTTTGTCTTCACTTGAACTCGAATCCGAACCTCCTGGATAAGGACCACACGCAAAGTTATATATATATATATATATATATATATATATATATATATATATATATATATATATATATATTGTTTGTACACATTATAATATACTTTTCTAATATATAAAATTTTCTAAGGTAAAATTGTAAAGTTAAGTGTATTTAGATTTCAGCGGATGTAGTTATCAAACATTTTAAGATTTAAGATTTCAGATACTTATTATATTCAGACTTCAAATTTCAGATTTCAAATTTCAGATTTAACAAACGGGCCCTAACTGAGAATAAGAAGCCATAAGTCGCTTTATTACGTAAATACACTAATATCTCATTTGAATTGATGGAATGTAATACAATGAAATATTTTTTCCATTCCATTCTATCAATTGACATGTTTGGAAACGTAAGAATGAAATTTATTTTAATTCCAATGGAATAAAAATATGTGATTTTCATTCCATCTAAGAAACTATGAAATTGCTGGAATGGAATAAAAAGGATTCAATTCCATTGTCTACCAAACACAATAATGAAATGATATCATTCCGTTCCATTGCATTCCATTCCTTCAGATTCATTTCATTCTATCAATCCAAACGAGCCATAATGACTCTTTTGAATTGATGGAATGTAATGTTTTTTTCATCCATTCCATCAATTAGCATGTTTGGAAACGTAATAATGGAATTTATTTTGATTCCATTGGAATGAAAATGAGTGATTTTCATTTCATGAAAAAAAGCTATGGAATGCCTGGAATGGAATAAAAAAGATTATATTCCATTGCCGACCAAACGCAGTAGTGGGATGATATCATTACATTCCATTGCATTCCATCCATCAGATTCATTGAATTCCATTACTTTCTATCAATCCAAACGAGCAATAAGAAATCAATCAACAATGCTCCAAGCTAGGCGTAGATTCTTTGTCCTCTTGACATCTATGGAGATAAAGACATGAACCATGGGGCGAACAACATTCGAATTATGCACGATCTTGTTCCTTGGTGCCAGATGCTATAACATACGTCTCGAAACACATAGGACTAGGCATTCTTCTTCTGTAAGTTGTTGTGGATCCAATTATGTGGCGTTGGAGCAGAAAAGAAGTTCCCCAATTCGTCTCTTGGTAGTACAGTCGTCCAAACGAGACGGGGCCAATCACAATCACGTAGGACATGCAACACAGTTTCCCTATCTTGGTTGCAAATGTTCCGATCCGGAGAGGTATCTACATAGCATGAAAATAGAAAATCTCCAATATGTATGGAGTCACGACTAGCCTGCCAAAGAAGAAAGTTATATTGTGCTGGACCTTTGAGTTTCCAAATAGAGTTCCATGGATGCGGGGTGTCTGTGTCTGAAAAAACCTGCGGCCATTTATATACATTGTTGACCGTATACTTTCCATTCTGTGGGGAAGCGGACCAAATGATGTTTTCTTCAACAAAATCAAAACCTACCTTGAGAACATCGCTGGCAGCACATATACTTTTCCAAGGGGAAGAAGAATCACTCTTTGGACGGGCAAAAGGATTACCGTATTTGTTGATCACAATCAAAACCCATAAAGATGATTCATCCGTGAGTAATTTCCATGTCAGTTTTCCTAGGAGAGCAATATTCACTGTCTCATTATTCTTGAACCTTAGACCCCAAAATGTTTCGGCTAGGCACAATTGATGCCATATGATAGTATGCAGCCTTCTTTGGCCATTTTCCTCGCCCCGGAAAAATTTTCTACATATCTTTTCGATTTCCTATGCGATGCCTTTCGGTGGCTTCATGGTTTGCATGACTGTCTCGGATTTTTTTGCAAAGCAAAATATAACAAGTAATAAAATAAATCCGGTTTACCCCAAGTGCAGGGATCGTAGTATAGCGATTAAAAAACCGGAGTCGATCCACAGGGAATCGAGGTTTATCTAGTTCTTAATTTTTCTAAAAGTGTCACGAGAAATAAAAACTAAAAACGAAAACAACAAAAGTAAACTCGAATGAAGATCAAAGATCGAAAGCCGGAAAGATAATTACGAACCGAGGCTAACTAAGTTGTACTATTTTATAACTAAAAGTACAATAAACTTACTACGGTTACTACGATGAAAACAAAGCAAAACAGCACAAACGATTTTTTCTCAATTAATTTAACAACGAACAAGCAATGATCCACCGATTCCCGCAACCCTCAATTTCGACTCTAGATTATCTTGTGGTGATTTGACGAAAATTGTGATTCACCTATCGAAGGTATGAACTCCTAATCTCTTAGAAAAGTTCGTCTATCAATCTTTTATCTTTCGATTTTAAAGATTAAAGCTTTCATAACAAAGGTGTGAAATCTCTCAATTTCGCAATCTAGATATTCAACCTAACAACTCTCGTTATTTTTTAGGTTAAAAATCTAATCTTTACTACGGTGATCTAAGATTTAACGACGATTCTCATCAAACGTTAAACATCAAACAGCAACCATCTCTCGATATAAATTGCATAACAACAATCAAAACATAGAAAAAATACAATTTTTATTAAAACTTACAAGATAATCCAAATTCGAAATCGAGATGTTGCTAAGAATCGATGTCACAAGAGCTGTTAACGCGTCTTTAGCCTCTCATCATCGTATGATTGCTTGAAATCATTTGATTTCAATCTGTTGATTCGAGACCGTATTCTCCGAAATAGCTATGATTTCAACAACAACTATCTTTCGATAATTTACCGAGCATTATAACAATACTACGGTATTATTATTTTCGATACATATATATATAAGTATATATATAAATATATATGTATATAGATCTATAGATATATATATATATATAAGTATATATATATATATATATTGATACTACAAAAAAAATAAAAACAAGAAAAATATGAAAGGAAAAGAAATTAGATATATATATATATATGTATATATATTAGTACTACAAACAAAATAAAAACAAGACAGTAAAAGAAAATGGCCGAAAGCAAAGGGCAAGGATTCTGTTGAAGTTGAGCCTATTTATAGGGAAATTTGCCAAGGCCGGATCGATCCGGGAAAGGGCGGATCGATCCGGTGCAAATCTAATCGATTCTATCCAAATCTTCGGATGATTTGGCATATATTGGATTAAAACTTCTTACAAAATTCATATCTTGAGTTGTAGACCTCCAAAATTGCAAACGAAATGCCAAAATTACGGTCTCGAGAAACTCTACAACTTTCATGAAGGACTCTTCTTCAGAAAACGTCTTCTTGAGTACCTCGTGTTCCTCCGGCGTTTTGCGACATTTTTACGAAATTGAATCAATTAGCCACTTGACCACCATTTGAGTTGTAGAAGTCCGATTGACTTGATTCAAAATCCATTGGAAAGAGTTCTTGAAGATATACAACTTTTATTAAGGAAACTTCTTCAGAAAATGTCGTTTTGATGAGCCATTTCCATTACGTGTCGTTTTACGACATTTCTTGATCTGAATCGATTAGCCGCTTGACCATAACTTGAGTTGTAGAACTCCAATTGACGTGATTCAAAGTGCGTTGGAAAGCTTATGTGAAGATCTACAACTTTCATTAAGAAGTCATCCCCTGAAAATGCCTCTAAGCTGGGTCAAATCTCCGTCGAAAATATGTAACGATTAAAGTACTTAGAAAAAACGACCTTTGAACTCGTAGTCGTAGCTTGCATGGCCTTCTTCTAACCCTCTAAACACATCTTTTAGACTCAAAACATGTCGTTACGTGGAATCTTGGTCAATGTATAATCCTGCAATGAACCACCAAAATACCAAACGTAAATCCGACATTTACACTCCTCATTCTTAAACCAGTACAAAAACTAAGTAAAAACACGATAAAAAATACGATATTTTATATAAGACTTACTATTTATATAATTAGATAAAACCTATAAATTAATGACTTGATTTGATACATAAATGCTCAAAATGGTATCAAAAGTGGGGTGAAATGTTATAATAATAACAGTGAATTTTTCCGTCATCAATGACATAATTTGGTAAGGTCGGAACGGAGCTTTTAATCAAGAGTCAAGACTGCCTTCTCAGATTTTGAGAGCTCTTTCATTTTCCAGGCCGAAAGTTTCTTGCGCATTTTCTCTAAAATGAAATTGTAAGAGCTATTGCGTCGACGAGAATGCAGAAGTGGAATTCCCAAATATTTTTCAAAATCATCCGTTTAAGTCATATTCAATTTTTGCTCAAGAAGAATTCGTTGTTGCGTCGGGACATTTTAGAAAACTGTGAAATTTGACTTAGGCAAGCTGATCGTGTAACGCCCACAGACCCCGGGCCTTGTAGCGCTAAATGAGTCATAAATGATCCGGTCAATTACTTAGACCGTCGCCCTCGCTTGGTCTAAAAGGGATAACCCGAGTTGACAGACTCTTTATATCTCACACTTATATGGGGGTGAGTAGGACATTACTTTACAGATGTGAGACTTTACATTCTTCCCCCTTATAAGAGACCGGAGTACTCATCAGAACGACCAGGACTTGTCACAGTCTCGCCCTTACCATACGACTCTAGAGGTGGCCCCACCGCCTCACGTGTGGGCACGTAGCTCCGTATGGCGGCCGGTTACGATACCATTCTTCAGCAACGACCCTGAACCCCGGGCTTGGTAGCGCTAAATTAGTTATAAATGATCCGGTCAACTGCTTAGACTGTCGTCTTCGCTTGGTCTAAAAGTGCTAACCCGAGTAGACAAAACATTTATGTCTCACACTTATATTAGGGTGAACAAAACATTACTTTATAGATATGCGACTTTACATATCGTCATTACCAAACTGATCCATTTGATGAATAAAAGAACATCATCCCTTGGTCTGTGTCATCCAAAAAGGCTAAGACCAAACCCTTCCCATCCTACGACAAAGTTCGTGGCAAGAAAAGTTCTTCACTTTATTTTCATCACTCTTAATTTATTATTTATCCAATAGTATTTCAAAGTTTACGATCGTTGCATTAATGATTATTATATTTTAGGCTGTATGCGCTCAAATTTGAAATTTCTTGCCTGAATTCTAATTTCTTGCCTGAATTCTAATTTTTAATGTGTGTGATAATCTTTAAAACGATTGGTATTTAGAGAGGGATGTAAAACATCAAAAGTAAGTATTGAAATGGCCACATTAATTTTTGTACATTACAATAAATTAATAATCAAATTAAAATAGGGGGGGGTCGAAAGCACTGGAAATGAATATTTTCAACTCAAAAATATTTTCACATACAGACATACTTTGTAATGAATTTTCTCGATCAGCCACGGATCTTACGATGATATTTATCCCTTTGAGCCTGTTTTCTCAGCAATTTCTATCTAACATTTAGTCCAAATTAGCATTTATTGTCGTCTTAGCCATTGTTTATCTTTTTTAAGTTTGATTGATTCTTCTTCTTCTTCTTCTTTTTTTTACCTTTTTTTTGAGATGTGATTGATTCTTTCTAGATAACGAAGAATTCAACTTTGCTTGTAAATCCAAGCTCTGGCTGAGACGGGCCATGAATTGATGTTTGTGTGAAATTTAATGAAATATATTTGTATGGTTGGGTAGAATTTAGATTAAGACAACTAATTGTGTTGGATTGACTTATATAAGTTATTTGGTATGCGAAAATAAAACCGGATGGTCTGCGACCAAGGCGTTTATCTTAAATTTAGTTCAAAGCCAAAAGAATTTTAGGCACTTCTAAAAGATTAACCAATTTTTGCACATTACGGAGCTCAAAACACAGTTACTTGACCACATATACCATAATTCTCACTATTAAGATGATACCTTGTTGGTTGGTAAATTATTGAAACTTAATGTAAAAATACAAAATATATATGTTATTGGGTAAAAATTGATGGGCCACTTAAATTCATTGATTTTGGGAGGGGCCGTGGGTCATGACCTTTTTGGCCCCCAAGGCACATTGGCGCATCCACCACTAGCCATATCTTAGTTTCGTCTTAGGTTAGTCTGTGTGACATCGTCCTCCATTGTATAATGAGAGAAGTTTTTGAGAGTTATCTTTAATGACGCGTTTGAGTGAGGCGAAACATATCTTATAATATGTACAAGTTTATCTGCGTGTCTTGGGTTCATTCTGAACGGTGGCCGGACTTGAGTGTATGACCAGAAGTGAGTGATGTCGTTGACGAGGGCCAAATTGATGAATTTCTTCTTATTCCATCAAAACAATCAAAGAACAATCAGAGAATGATTGAAGGAGCCATTTCCAGAAAACTGTATTTGAATACTTGAAATATATTGAAGATTACATGAAATAATGAATGGTATAATCGAAGTAGTTACAATCAAGTATATGTTAGAGATAATGACAAGATTGAGTATTTAAATAATATAGAGATAATGACAAGATTGAGTATTTAAATAATAATATTTAAACTATTATTATCTAAATACTCAATCTTGTCATTATCTCTAACAGTATATGCAGGCTAGGTGAAGCTAATTGAGGAGTTAATTAACTGCATTAACTAACTGATCTGGCTGGAAGATGCTAACAAACTTCTAACTGAATTTTGCCTTGAGTGTATGATGAAATTCCTGTGTGAAGTTGCAGCTACTGTTGTTATGCCTTCTAGCGTGCAGCTTGCTGAATCCATCTTCAACATCCCCTCTCAAGCTGGACACTTAGGCATATAGATGTTGGTGATAGGATAGTATGAAAGCATGTCATAGAGCTTGGTTTTATCTAAAGGTTTTGTGAATAAATCTGCCAACTGAAGGTGTGTAGATATTGGTAAGGGTTTTAGCAATCCTGATAGGTATCTATCTATTATGACAAGGCAATCTATTTCTATATGCTTAGCACTTTCGTGAAACACAGGGTTTTCAACAATGTATAATTATTATATCGTATTATCTTACAAATATATATTTTCTAAACTTTAAGACTATTGCATCAATATTATTAATGAAAGTTTAAAGATATTTTAAATTTAATGAACTAAACTATATGATACTGATCGTGTGCAAAGCACTTACTAGCAATAATACTAGATCTATCGTAGTAGAGCACTGGCGAGTCAATATCGAATCCCTCAGAGACTCGTAAGAACGCAAAGTAATCGAGATTGAATTGTCATTATAACTGTCTACGACCAACTATAATATATGAATAAGTAAAGTGGTGCCAATAAACAAACAAGATTATGTAAGTTCAAGCGGAGCACACAAGAGTTTTTAAGGTATTAGTCTAATTATGAGTTATTAGTTATCCCTCCCATAACATGCATTAATCATCCCTGTTGGTAAATTATAATTCATTGTCAGCTACGAGTGCGAACTCCTAACCCTATCTACTTCCACTGTAAGGACAGTAGACAATCTATATGCAACTAGCCTCCTTCGTTGGTTGTATTAGTTCATACTATTGGGATATTGTTGTCTTGCGATAATCCATATATGGTTTGATTAATTTTACAGTACCTTATTTATGTGCCATATTTTTAAACTGTCAGTAACCCTATCAAGAATTCGTATGACTTACAAGGCATTTATTTATTTTTGCAAGTACCATGAAACACACCATAATGATTAAAACAAAATGTGTGTATGATATATTTTTTATCATCATCTTTTATATGATATGGTGTTGTATTATGCGATAGAGAAAACGATACACTAATATTGGACTCAACATTAATGCGGCCCAACATCTTTACTTTGGACTTAAAAGTTAAAACCATCAGAATATATTGGGCTCAATATTTATTATTAATAACATACAAAACCCGGCCATTGTTCACAACCCTTCTATTTACCCATTTCTGTACCCATGACCTCAATTTAACCTACTATATAAACTCTAACCCTAAAAAATTTTCTTCAGACATAAACCAGCCGGTGTCCTCCCTTTCCTATCACTAATCTTCTCCGACAAAAATCCCCTTCTTAATTCTTCAACCTGTTGTCCAAATCCTTAAGAAAAGTTTTTGATCTTGATTTTGGAACATTAAATGTTCTTCTTAAACCATAAAATCCCCCATTCAACTGAGAAGATTAATCAATCTTCTATGAAGTGAAGTCTATACTCTCCATAAAAACTGAACCTTTGATGAATACCAGCTCGATTGAAGACGATTAACTGATCCTCATAATGAAAAATCAATAAATCAAGGATCAATCAGACGTTCAGATCGTCTATTTGACTTTCGTTTGAAGAAAGGCTGCATCTTTTATACTCCGATGAACTTCCGACCATTATTTGAAGTCAGGTAAAGTCCAGATTATATATCTGGGTCAAATAGTATAGCTAAGACAGTGTCTTTGTTCTGAATATGTATGTCTACAAAAAAAAAAAAAATTTGGTCCAGCAAAAAATATCCATATAATTAAAATAATGAAGTAACCAATTAAATTGATTAATTAACTTAATTATAAAACCAGCAAAAATAATAACAATATTGCTATATGATGTAAATTGTTAATTTCATGGCCATTAGTAACAAGATATAATAAATAACACATATATGATATAATTAGGAAAATTAATCAAACATAGATATAGCAACTGGGGCACTTTACACAACAAAAAGTATTTGAAGTTTTTCAACCCTGAAACACTTGGTTTTCTGCTCCAAAATCTGATTTTCATCCTTATCTTGGTGTATATATGGCTGAAAATCTCATAACATATAGTGATATTAACAGTAACACCTCCAAAACTAGTGTATTAGAAAGCAATGATATGAGCCAAGTGAACAACACAATCAATCTTCTTTAAAACATCATAGATGCGTCCTTAAATCAACCCTTAATTAAATTTTGGGATCACCAATATTATCAACCACAACAGACTTACAATTATTTGTGTTCTCAATGTAACTATTAGTTTAATTTCCATGGTTATCAAATTTTTTGACAATGGTAGCTTCAATATCTACCATGGCAGTTTCAATACCTGCCTTGAGATTCCCCTCAACCCCATTTGCCCGAGGAACGGTCCCAGACTCAATACGTAAATTTGCAGAATTTTCCGAACTTGAAATGCTAGGAACAGTAACATTAGCAAAAGTAGATACCTTCGAATTAGTCGAATTTTCAAGAATGGCTGCCTCTAAACTGATAATTGCAACTCAAATTCTTCGGCGTTTTGATTTTATAGAACAAAAATCGAGCTCAAAAAGCCGGTTACTCGACCACCAACTGAGATTCTTCAAATCGCGGTATAATTTGTACTATATATATTGGTTTATTTTTCACAGCATAAGGTTCAACTGGTATCACTTGAAGCATTGCATCAACTCTATTGAAAAGCCTCATTTCTATGCCATAGCCTCATTCTTTATCTCTGAGATTTGTAAAGCCAGCCTTCTTTCTCATTAGGCCATTTCAGGCCTTTTAAAATGAGACTTTAGATATAAGCTTAGGAAAAAATGAACACAAATTTGAACAGAAGAAAATATAGTAAAACAATGGGCGTGAAGCTGACAAATAAATGAACACTGTGTTTAGTACAACTACTACAAGCATATGAAACAATGGGCGTGAAGCTGACAAATAAATGAACACTGTGTTTAGTACAACTACTACAAGCACATGAATAAATAAAGTGAAGGAAAGAAGAATCATGAGCTAGAGTTAATTACAGGCAGCACTAGGCAATAGGCCTTAACGAAAAAATAGAAAGAACAAAAAAAAAAAAACCAAACAAACAAACCTTTTTTTTTTTTTTTTTTTTTTTTAGGCGGAAGTTCTTTTTTTTTTTTTTTTTTTTTTTTTTTTTTTTGCACTAGGACGAAAGCTTGGCCTAAAGGCCTTATTTATAGGGAGGGGGGATTCGAACCCTCCCACTGGAGACCCAGGTAGCCTCAGGTGGCTAGCCACCTGGGATGAGCTAGTTGCTCTGCGGCGGAAGTTCAAGATGAGTACTTGAGGGTAAAAACTAATAGACCAGGCAACAAAAGCTGTCCAACCCAATACATTGTATAGAATCTCCATGTGGGTGGAATGCCAAGCCGCCATCTTTCTTTTTCTTCTTTTACACTCGATCTGGTTTTGCAGAAAAATTATCAAGTCTTTTTCAGTTAATTAATATGCAGTGATCCTCTCTAGTCTCTACTGCTCCGAAAAGGTAGCACACCGGCACTATATGTTTCGTATACAGTCAGCAGCCGAACTCAAATCTCCGATCAACCCAACAATGAAGAATGAAGATAAATGAAATTATAACAGTGATTTGATCGACGATGAAGCGGGGAGTGGTGGTGCCGGCTTGATTATCCTGGAGACAACTCGCCATCAATGGAAGCAGATAAATCGAGAAAAATAAATCTGTTGAATAGAGTGAAGAGAAAATCAAAAGTGAAGAAAAATATAATAGTTGATTAAAGGGCAAAATAGTTCGAAAGAAAATGTTTTGTCTTTATTAAAAAAAAAACACAAACTGGATTAAAATTTATGGGAAATTAGGGATAAAGATAACGTCAAATATTTTTAAGAATAACATGTGTGGTACATATTTTTTATAGGAAAATAGACAATGCATAATTTTTATAGTGAGAAGAATGACAAAGAATCATCCCAAATCGGTGAATTTAACGGTGAATCACGAAAATTAGTGAATTTTGACAATTAATTTTGAAAATTAGTGAATTTAAAATGAATTTAATACGATGAATCACGAAAATTAGTGAATTTTGACAATTAATTTTGAAAATTAGTGAATTTCGACATGAATTTCGGTTTGTGAATTTAAATGAATTTAATTCGGCAACAGTGAATTTACATTGGATAAATAGTTTTGTCGCTTTATGCAAAAAGTTTCAAAAGACTATCATTCTCTACAATTGATGAAATATTTATGTCATTCTCCCCATTCACTAAAATTTATATACAGAGACGAAAATTGGATTAAAACCTAATATTCCCTTTAAATAACCAAATTAAACATTTATTACATTTTTCTCCTTTTACACCTACTAATCATTTTAGACTTTTCCATCAAAATTAATGACACAACCAATTTAACTAACTTTCTTAGTGTGTGTGGAAAAAACCAAATGAACTACGTTTTGGGACGGAGGTAGTATATTTATGTAAATAAAAGCTTGTATATATGTATATATATATATATATATATATATATATATTAGTAAATCTGTCTTTTTGACAAAAATCTATATATATTATGCAACCTAATTCTAATTTTGTAGCAAGAAGAAGATGACACATCTCACTTATTTCATTCTCTATTTGCTTGTCTCTACTTTTCCTTCGAATGCTGTCGAAGAATCATCAATGGCTATCAAGCCCGAAAAGAATCTTCATCGTAGCAACTTAGCTGCAATGCATGTCTCAAGAAAGCTTCTTGTTTCCGGATGCGACCCTGAATGCAATTTTGAGGATCCCACGAGTCCTACGTGTACACAAGACGAATGTAAATGTACCTCGTCTCCTTTAACTTGTGTGCCAAGATATATAGGGCTGAGCGGTTACTACTGATTAACACCATGACTCCTGTCGGTCTGTCAGTTAGTTTAGTTAACAGTGGTGTTCTCTGATTGTTCGTGTTTTGGTCTGAAGGTTTGTGGTTTGGTCGGGTGCTCCGTAAAAGTTAATGGTGGTGGTTGAGTTTTTACGTACTTTCAACCTTTTTTTTTTATTTTAATTTGAAGGACGTACTTTCAATCTTAAAACAAACAAACAATATAACGTTTGTTAGGAAACTTTTGTTGCAGAAAGCCTGCAAATTGCTCAAACTATACGAATGTTCATCACTGTATCGGTCGTTATTATATTATAGATGTAATGTGATTTTCCCATTTTGTTAATATACTTGATGTTCGTCGTTCTTCCGCTTGTGTATCAGAAGATAAAAGTCACTAAAGAAAGAATGAATTTCAAAGAAGAAATAAATCCGTTCTTTCTTCAGTGACTTTTATCTTGTAATACATTCTTCCTCTTTACTACGTCATTTTACTTGCGGTCGGGGTTGACTCACCTGATGTGAAGGTGGGCCATCGATCTGCTAAAATCCGAATTTGGAATGTCGATATACACGCTAGTTTTAAACCTAAATGGTGCCACGATAACACTATTGATTTCCAAAACTGCCCTTTCAGGAGAATAATGTACCACACCCAATCTATTTCTGGGGCGCCACAATGATATTCGACCTCTGAAAAGTCGAATGTACGGTCAAACCTAAGCACAAGATGCGATCCATCGTCTGTGGTGCATTTAATCGGCGCACATAAAAAAGCACAATAGGCTATAACTAATGTGATTGGATAGTTTTGGGGTGCAAAGGAGCTTTAATTTGTGTTTCTCAGTCACACACCATTTCTTCTGTGAAGTGAAACTTAACTATTAAAAAGCACACCAAAAAAAAAAAAAAAACAGGGTTAGATACCCTGAGTATACGACGACTATGGTTATTAAAAAGAAAGAAAGAAGAAGAGGGTACTAAATGCATGAAAATACGATCATTGGAAATGTAACATGAAGCCAATCTTTTCTCTTTATGAAAGCATTCTAAACAGCTGACAAAACAAAACAAAAACTCAATGGCACTTTACTTTGATCTATAACAAGTTGAAGTAACAAGGAAAACAGTTATTTCGAAACGGAGGGAGTATAGAGATCTGAAGGTTTATAGGATCAAAATAAATAGATGTCCGAAAATACCCTTGTTTTAGGAATTTTTTTTTATCACTATTTCATAAACTTGTGAGAAGGATGACAAATCGGAGAAATTGAATGTTAAGAAACTATTGATAAAGAAATCATGGACTGTTCTTGAACATACGCCGAAAACGTTCGTCGAGAAACGTAGCCTGCAGATGAATTCTCCTTGATTGGTTCCTTACTTAATTGTCCTCAACAGGACCAATCATTATAGTTTTGGAGTTTTTTCTTATTTAATAGTTTTCTTTACCGGAGTTTGAGATGATTGCTGACCGTCGATTTGGGGTTGTTAAAAAGAGTGACACTGTATATACAATGTCACAACTTCCGAACATTGTTATATATATATAGTGTGTGTGTGTATTATGTTCTTGAGGAAAATTAGTATTTGATTGATAGATTATTATAGGTATGTGATACCGTAATGTATAGTTGTCAGTGATCTTCAATTGTCATCGTACTTCAAATGTCGTTGCATGTTCTCTTTTTAGGGGTGGGGTGAGAGGGGAGAGGGAGGAGAGCGAAATTGAGAAACGAGAATAGTTAATTGTTGTGAAAAACTGTTTTTAATCTAATAAAATAGGAAAAAAGTGTTGGAGAAAAAACCGAATCGACAAGGTCAAATGGTCAACTTTAGCGCTAATTTTGGATAGGCTTTGATGTATATCGTCGAGAGTTATTTATATGATTAAATTCTACTCACAGAGTAGATAATGGTGGGTTTTTGAATCACTCGATTCGGATATCGGGTGAATGAGAAATTAATGCCTAAAGTTGATGTAAAATACGTAAAAACTGAAACTCGGTTTTTGTTGACCGACTAAGTGACTTGACCTAATAAGGTCGGCCCAAATAAAATTAAGTCGGCTATATTATCTTTTCTTAAGGGAAAAGAAAATGTGTCGTTCGACCAATAAGAATCGAGTATTGGAACCTCCTCTCCACTATATAAAGGATCCCTATGAATGAGAATTATATCATCGAATTTTCTCTAGTCTTTTCCACCACAAAACGTCTAGCATATAGATCTTGATATTGAGTCGAAGAGAAGTTGGAGCACTCTGTAAGTTCGCCGGAGCTCGGATTTTTGAAGTGCCTCTAAATCCGAGACGTAAAGCCGTTGTATCTTGGGAGACATTTGCTACTACCGTGGGCACCATACCGGAGCAATTTGTCTTAAGGAAAGAGTAACTACTCGCCTCGGTTTGATCTCTAGTTCTTTATTTTGTGCATACTACCTTTATTGTCTAATGTTTGAATCAGATATGCATGATGTTATATATTTTGTTAGATCTGCTAAATAATATGAATTGTTCTGTTTGCATGATTTATTTTCTAGATTAATATTCCGTAATTTAATCCGTAAATTACGGATCTGTTCCGTAAATCACTACACACGATACTCTATCCCAACAAGCTTAAGACAAATTTTTACTTTTCGTGTGTGCTTACAGTATCAATTCTAGTTTGTGTCAATTTTTTGCTTCTAACGTGTTTATTTGCAGAACTGTGGTTTACGAGGATGTATTGATATATATTTGGTTTGTTTATCTGACTGTGCTACCGCAATTGATACCTTTTTGGAAGTAATCCAAGTTGCACCTGTTAAGGAGCGAGAATGTCTAAATCAATTATGATGATTATGTGAATTATTAATTGGATACTTACCAAAATCATGGATGTTGTGGTGATACATGGGCAGCAATCCTTTCTTGGACTGCTCCATGCTGAATCTCTTCAGCATCTTGTCTATATAGGTGGATTGTGACAGACCAAGCAACCTTTTAGATCTATCTCTATAGATCTTTATTCCTAGAATATAGACTGCGTCACCCAAGTCCTTCATTGAGAAGTTCTTGGATAACCAAGCTTTGATCGATTGTAACATAGGCACCTCATTCCCTATGAGCAATATGTCATCTACATAAAGCACTAAGAACACAATGGCACTCCCACTATAAACACAGGGCTCATCTTCGTTCTTGATGAAATCAAACTGTTTGATTATCTCATCAAAGCGAAGATTCCAACTCCGAGAAGCTTGGTTTAATCCATAAATGGATCTTTGCAGTTTACATACCATCCTGGCGTCATTGGTTGTGAAATCCTCAGGCTGTGTCATATACACCTCCTCAGACAGGTTCCCGTTAAGGAAAGCTATTTTCACATCCATCTGCCAGATTTCGTAATCACGGTATGCTGCAATAGCGAGCAAAATCATAATGGATTTTAACATGGCAACAATCGAAAAGGTTTCGTCATAGTCAACTCCTTGTCTTTGCTTATAACCCTTTGCCACCAGCCTTGCCTTGTAGGTGGTCACGTTACCGTCCATGTCGGTCTTTCTCTTAAAGACCCATTTACACCCTATAGGAACTATTCCCTCAGGTGGATCAACTAAGTTCCAAACTTGGTTGTCTTTCATGGATTCCATTTCAGAATTCATGGCTTCCAGCCATTTCTCTTTGTCATACCTTAATAACACTTCATCATAAGTTCTAGGGTCTTCATCTTCCATGAGATACACGCCAGTGTACCTTTTAGGTTCACGGCGTTCCCTGGTGGATATTCGAGGTGCTAGTGTGTCTACGGTAGAGGCTGGCGTCATATCAGTGTGTGGCAAGTCCTATACTTCCATCAACTGACTGTTATCCATAAGTGGTTCTCGAATTTCTTCAAGATCAATTTTACTCCCACTGACCCTATCCAGAATAAACTCTTTTGCCAGAAAGTGGCCAGTCCTGGCAACAAACACCTTTTGTTCCTCAGGATGATAAAATTGGTACCCTTTGGTTTCCCTAGGATATCCCACAAATAGACATTTGTCAGACCTGTGACAAAGCTAAAAACTGTCAGGGTACCGATCTCACTTGATGTCCAACTTGACTGGCCTCTCCACCAATTGGATATCAAGAATGCTTTCCTAAATGGTGACCTTACTGAGGAAGTCTATATGAATGTACCTCCTGGTTTTGCCAACACTCACACTCGAGGAAAGTTTGCAAGCGAGGAAAACTCTATATGGCACAGGCGGTCCCTCGAGCCTGGTTTGGCAAACTTACTACTGTGTGGTTAAAGCCTGCTGGATATCATCAATGCAACTCGAGATCACACCATGTTTATCAAAACAACCAACCGAAAAGATCCATTCTTATTGTCTATGTGGATGATATCATCCTTCTTGGTGATGACCTGCTTGAGATCCAACAATTGAAGACCATTCCGGCAAAAGTGTTTCAAGTTAAAAATCAGGATATCTCAAGTACTTCCTTTCCATGGAAATAGCCGAAAATTGACCTAGGTATCTCGGTCTCACGAGGAAGTATATGTCTTTGGACTCTTTGAAGGAAAGCGGCATGTTAGAGTGCAAAGTCGCTATCTCTCCAGGTAGACCCAAGTAATTCTACGGTTCATGGTAATCTTCTTTGTCGAGAAAGAATCAATATCGAGAGACTTGTAGGAAACACATTTACCTCTCTCATACAAGACCTGATATTGCATATGGAGTTAGCCTTGTCACCAATTCATGCATTGCCCTCTTGAGCAACATTGGGATCTTTGTCTGAGAATATTGAGATAATTAAAGTCAACTCCTGGCCAAGACTTACATTTCACTAAGTCTACTGAGAGATCCATTAAGGTCTACACTGATGCTGACTGGGCTGGTTTCCACATAGACAGAAGATCTACCACAGGCTACTATTCATATTTATGGGGTAATCTTGTCACTTGGAGAAGCAAGAAACAACCTACTGTATCTAGAAGTAGTGCTGAAGCTGAACTCAGGGCACTTGTTTTGGGCATTTGTGAAGCACTGTGGCTGAAAAGAGTCCTTACTGAACTCCAGCAACCTCCTCAGCAACCCATCATACTCTGATGTGACAATAATTCAGCATTATGCATGTCAGAGGATCCTGTTCATCATGATAAAACAAAACATGTGGACATTGACAGACATTTTCTTAAAGAGAAGATTGATGCACATATCATTTAACTTCAGTATGTTCCCTCAGCCGACCAGAATGCTGATATTCTCACAAAGGCCATTCCACCTCTTATGTTCAGCAGATTGAGTAGCAAACTTGGCTGTATAAACATATACAACCCAGTTTGAGGGGGGTGTGGAAATATTACATAATATTAATATTACATAATATTTAATATTATGAATATTTCTTTTTTACCTTTGTATTTCGTGTAACACTTTACTTGTACACATTATTTGTAACATGACATATTAATTGTGTGATATAAACAATTAATATGTCATAAAGTAACTCTAGTTTGTCTTATTATATCCTCGCCTTTATGTCCAGCTGCATATGGACCGTCCTATCACATACTAGCCGCCCATAGCACTCATGACACTACTAGGACCTTTCTCTCCATACTTGTATCTATATATACTCTTCTTTTATGATGAATAAAAATAAGTTGAGTTTACTCTAGTATTATTACTTTCTCAAACTCTCTTCATGGTATCAGAGCTACAAAATCTCCTTAATCCGCTGAAAAATCTCATCTCATATCAAGAATGTCTTCAATATCCGAAGCTTCTTCACCCTCAGTAGAGTCCCATCACCTCGTGAGATCAGGGTCACTGAAAACTATTCATTTACTAATCATAGACTTGATGGCAACAACTACATGTTATGGTCAAGGTCTATGAAGATGTATATCTCCGCCCGAGCAAGATGGGATACCTATCGGCTCCAAACTCCCTCACGGCCCGACCCCAAGTTTGAAGCATGGGATACAGAAAATAACCAAGTCATGACCATCCTCACGAGGTCAATGACAAAAGAGATCAGTGAGAACTTCATGATGTATGATCTGCAAAGGAAATGCAGGACAATGCCAGAGACCTTTACTCAAAAAAGGACAATACATCTGAGGTCTATGATCTTGAAGCTCAAATCCAAAATTGCAGGCAAGGGGATCTGTCAGTAACTCAACCAACTATCTAAGGCATGGCAACACTTAGATATGTTGGAAACTCACCAATGGAATGATGTACGGGATGCTACCTTGTACAGGGACATCATTGAGAAAAAGAGGGTATTCAAGTTCCTCACTGGACTGAACGCATCTCTTGATGATGTTAGAGGAAGAGTCCTTGCTACTAAACCACTCTCCAATCTCAAGTCTGTGTTTGCTGAAGTCAAACATGAGGAAAGCAGGAGAAAAGTGATGCTGCAAAGCAACCCTGCTGATCACCCTACTGAGAGCTCAAAGATCGATGGTTGTCGGGAAGCCTGCTGAGGTTATTGAGGTCTATAGAAGGCCTACTGAGAAGACATGAAAGTTGTTCTGTGACCACTGCAAACGCACAAATCACACAAAGGACAATTGCTGGAAACTACATGGTAAGCCTAACTCCTCAAAATCCTCCAAACCAACCAGGGAAATCCAGGGCAGACATGTCAGTGAAGAAGAGAACAAGGACACTGCTTTGAATGCTCAGTTTGCTGCCTTCAAAGCCTTCTTTGCTCAGCAAAAGGAAGGTAGTTCCATCACTGACACAACTACTCATGCCAAAACAGGTACATTCCACTCACCTCTCAATAGTGATACTTGGATTGTTGATTATGGGGCATCATCACATATGACTGGTAACAAAAGGCTTATATCTCACTTTAAACCCTGTCATCAGATCCACAATATTAAGATTGCTGATGGATCTATTTCCTGTGCACAAGGTTTTGGAATTGTTAAACTTACTGATAAGATCTGCTTATAGGATGTCATGTTTGTTCCAAAATTAGACTGTAACCTTATATCTGTCAGTAGACTTACTAAGGAACTAAATTGGACAGTCTTGTTTAATGACAATCAGTGTATATTCAGGATCTTTCTTCACGAGGAAGTGATTGGGAGAGCTAAAGCACACCAGAGGATTGTTTGTGGTCAACCTGCTTTGAAGACAGAAGACCAAAGATCGAAACGACCTCGTGACTGCAACCAAACCTTAGACAATATCATGCTCGGCATTATAGACTAGGTCATCAAGTTTTGGTTATTTAAAGTCTGTAATTCCTGAATTGTTTAAAGGATGTAACCTCAGTGATCTTCAATGTGATATCTGTCAGTTTGCCAAACTTACTAAATCTGTGTATACTAAAATACCTTATTTACCTTCCACACCTTTCACTTTGATTCATAATGATGTATGGGGACCCTCAAGAGTTAAAAGTATAACAGGGAAGAGGTGGTTTGTCACCTTCATAGATGACCACACCAAAATCACATGGCTGTTTTTTATGAAAGATAAATCTGAAGTTGGAACCATCTTCCAAGAATTCTATGACATGGTATCCACTCAATTTGACACTAAGATTAAAATCTTAAAAACAGATAATGCCCTGGAATACTATGAGTCCAACCTCAGCACCTTCCTGAATGATAAGGGAATTGTTCACATCAGTAGCTGTGTAGAGACACCTCAGCAGAATGGGGTTCCTGAGAGGAAAAATAGGCATTTACTGGAGATGGCTAGATCAATCATGTTCACCATACATGTGCCAAAATACATGTGGGGTGAAGCTATATTAACAGCCACATATCTGATCAACAGGTTACCCAGTAGAGTGTTAGGTTTCAAGACTCCCATCCAAACCCTACTGATAACTCATTCATGCCCTCATCTCATTGCTGACTTGCCTCCAAAGATCTTTGGATGTACTGTGTTTGTCTATATTCATGCCCAACACAGAAGAAAACTTGATCCCAAAGCTCATAAGTGCATCTTCCTAGGCTATGGCAAAGACAAAAAGGGTTACAAGTGTTATTCTCCCACTGACAAAAGATTTTACAATTCTATGGATGTAAAATTCATTGAAAAAACCCCATACTACAAAGAAACCTCACTGAGAGGCAGTCCACAGATGGCAACCTTATTGAAATTGAGCTCACTCCAATCCCTAAACCAACTCCTCGGCCAGACTCACGATCGTATCGACCCTCACGCACCTCAGCAGATTCTGAACCTCAGCGACTCTCATCGAGCCCTAGCGACCCTCATCAACCCACTCGAACCTCAAGCGACCTCCTAAGCATCACGACCACTGCTCATTCCACTCGATATTGATGATGACCCATTCTTTGTCCGAAAGGAAAAGAGATCATGCACTAATCACTCTATTCATACTTATGTGTCTTATGATCACTTGTCACCTTCTTTTGCTATGTTTACACAGGACTTGGATTCTCACTCCATTCCTAAGAATATACTGAGAAAGCTCTTCAACATGATTGGTGGAAGGCGGTGTCAAAAAAGCTGAAATATCGCTCTTCTTGACAACCATACTTGGGACCTCACCACTCTCCCACATGGAAAGAAGACATCACCATTTGTAAATGGTTTATTCACTATCAAGTACAATGTTGATGGTACTATTGACAAATACAAAGCTAGGCGGTTGCAAGGGATTCACTCAAACATATGGACTTGACTACAAAGAGACCTTTGCACTGTGGCAAAGCTAAACACCTGTCAGTCTTGATCTCACTTCTTTGTCCAACTTGATCGGCCTCTCCACCAATTGGATATCAAGAATGCTTTCCTAAATGGTGACCTTACTAAGGAAGTCTATATAAATGTACCTCCTGGTTTTGCCAACACTCACACTCAAGGAAAGTTTGCAAACCGAGGAAAACTCTATATGGCACAAGCGGTCCCCTCGAGCCTGGTTTGGCAAACTTACTCTCGTAGTTAAAGTGCTTGGATATCATCAATGCAACTCGAGATCACACCATGTTTATCAAAACAACCAACCGTAAAAGATCCATTCTTATTGTCTATGTGGATGATATCATCCTTCTTGGTGATGACCTGCTTGAGATCCAACAATTGAAGACCATTCGGCAAAAGTGTTTCAAGTTAAAAATGCAGGATATCTCAAGTACTTCCTTTGCATGGAAATAGCGAAAACTTGACCTAGGTATCTCGGTCTCACAGGAGAAGTATGTCTTTGGACTCTTTGAAGGAAATCGGCATGTTAGGTGCAAAGTCGCTATCTCTCCAGTAGACCCAAGTAATTCTCCGGTTCATGGTAATCTTCTTTGTCGAGAAAGAATCAATATCAGAGACTTGTAGGGAAACACATTTACCTCTCTCATACAAGACCTGATATTGCATATGGAGTTAGCCTTGTCAGTCAATTCATGCATTACCCTACTAAGCAACATTGGATGCTGTCTACAGAATATTGAGATACTTAAAGTCAACTCCTGGCCAAGGCTTACATTTCACTAAGTCTCACCGAGAGATCCATTAAGGTCTACACCGATCTTGGTAAATTTTGGTTGCCACATAGATGGAAGATCTACCACAAAGCTCTGTTCATATTTATGGGGTAATCTTGTCACTTGGAGAAGCAAGCGACCCTCAGTGTATCAGAAGTAGTCTTGAAGCCGAACTCGGGGCACTTGTTTTGGGCATTTGTGAAGCAATGTGGGTGAAAAGAGTCCTTCTTGAACTCCAAAGAACCTCTTGACAAGAACCCATCATACTCTCTTTGTGACAATAATTCAAAGATTATGCATGGCGAGAGGATCCTGCTTCATCATGATAAAACAAAACATGTGGACATTGTGGACATTTTCTTAAATAGAAGATTGATGCACATATCATTCAACTTCAGTATGTTCCCTCAGCCGACCAGAATGCTGATATTCTCACAAAGGCCATTCCACCTCTTATGTTCAGCAGACTTAGTAGCAAACTTGGTTGTATACACATATACAACCCAGTTTGAGGGGTGTGTGGAAATATTACATAATATTTAATATTATGAATATTTCTTTTTACCTTTGTATTTCGTGTAACACTTTACTTGTACACATTATTTGTAACATGACATATTAATTGTGTGATATAAACAATTAATATGTCATAATGTAACTCTAGTTTGTCTTATTACGTCCTAGCCTTTATGTCCAACCGCATATGGACCGTCCTATCACATACTAGCCGCCCATAGCACTCATGACACTACTAGGACCTTTCTCTCCATACTTGTATCTATATATACTCTTCTTTTATGATGAATAAAAATAAGTTGAGTTTACTATAGTATTATTACTTACTCAAACTCTCTTCAACAAGCTTCACAAGTATCAAACGATTTGTAATCAAATTGATCCAACATTCCATCTTTATGGAGTTTGGAAATGCGATTCTTATTTATATGGCCAAGTCTACAATGCCATAAGTAGGATTCATTCAAGTCATTTATCTTGGCTTTCTTGTTATTTATATTAAGCGCGTCAACATTCATATCCAATATGTAGAGACCGTTGCTATGTATGCCAGTACCATAAAAAATTCCATCACGTGAAAAAGAACAACATTTATTCTCAAACGTAAATGAAAAACCATCAACATCTAATGCAGAAATGGAAATAATGCTCTTCGTAAGGGAAGGAACAAAATAACAGTTATTAAGTTGAAGTACTAGCCCACTGGGCAGTGAAAGAAAATAAACTCCTACGGCTAGTGCAGCAACATTTGCTCCATTCCCAATGCGTAGGTCCACCTCTCCTTTCCTTAGCTCTCTAGTTCTTCTTAGTGCCTGCATATTCGTACAAATATGAGAACCACAACCAGTATCTAATACCCAGTGGTTAGACTTAGAAGAAGTAATGTTGATCTCAATCATAAATATACCTGAAGTCGAAGCATCAGAATTGCTTCTTCTTGGTACTCAATAAGCCTTTGCATTTCTCCTCCAATGTCTGGTCTCACCGCAATGGAAGCAAGCATCCTTGGATTTGTCTTTTGCTATCTTAGGCGTTGGGTTTGGTGCAGCCTTCACCTTCTTGGACTTCTTCTGGGCTCTTGCCTTGCCCTTGCTTGAAGTGACCAGCAACACTTGCTTTCCTTTCCCCACAGTGCCCTCAGCAGTTTTCAACATGTTCAATAACTCCGCAAGGGAGAAATCTATCTTGTTCATGTGATAATTCATCACAAACTGTGAGAATGAATCAGGTAGAGATTGCAAAATCAAGTCAATACTCAATTCTCGTTCCAACTTGTGGCCCAGCTTCCCAAGCCTCTCAATGTACCCGATCATCTTAAGCACGTGTGACCCCACAGCAGTCCCGGATGCCATCTTACAACTAAACAGGGCCTTCCAGACCTCGTACCTCTCAACGCGAGACTAAGAAGCATAGAGTTACTTTAGGTGGACCATGATCGTGTAGGCGTCCATAGACTCATGCTGTTTTTGCTGTTCAGGTGTCATCGAAGCAAGCATGATACATGTAGCATCGATCTTGTCGAGCGATGCTTGTTGTACTTCTCGACAAAGATCTGCGGCCGAAACCTCGCCAGAGCTTTTCGGAAGGGCCTCGTCCAAGACATGGCCAATCTTCTCGTGCCTCAAAATGATTTTGAGGTTTCTTTCCCAATCGAGAAAATTAGTTTCGTCAAGCTTATTGTCGATGATAAAATAAAGGTTCAATTTGTTTGACATTTTCTACAACAATAAATAAAGATAGAATAAGTAAAAGCTCATGTATAAAAACCCTAAATTAGCACTTAAAATTTTATAAGGTTTTTGCTCCCACTAGCCAACTATTCCCTATGGGATTTCAAGAAAATAATTCCTTTAGTGGGCAAGATCCCATCGAACTACCCCGACCCCCAACTTTGGCTGAAGGGCCGAAAATAATTAAACAGGTGGACAACACTTTGTCGATCATATCTTATATGACTCTTGTTGTTTGACCAGTCAACTCTTTGACAATTTTTTCATCTTATGAGAATAGTCAAACCCTTGCTTCTAAAATCCAAACGACCCCGCTTTGGCTGATGGCCGAGAGAATTCTTAGTCGAGTCATAACCCCAATATGCATGAGATCTCTTTCGATCATATCTCAATAACGACGACGATATACCCGAGGTAGGTCAACCCCCGCTTTGGCTGGTGAGTTGGGTCCGAACAAGGGCTCTTCACCACCGTTATAATATGGGGAGGCAATTTCGACTTGATTTTTGACGTGGGAATAATTTTTAAATTAATTCACTTAATTAATTTGGTTTTGTTGGTCCCTTGAAAAGGCTTTGGTTAAGTTTAGAGGGGGGTGAATAAACTTAACACTTAAAACTTTTGGAGTTAACAAACGTAGCAACTTCAGCAGCCTGTTGATACTTTAGTAGTCTGCTGACACTCGATGAGTCTGGCCGATGTTGCTGAGTCTCTTTGAATTTGTGCAATGAATTGTATCAAAAATTAAGCCTTAATACTTGTTGTTAAATATGATACCAAGTATTGGATACTCAGTAGTGTATGTGTGTGAGTTCGGTTTTGCTAGATTCAGTAAGGTGATGTGCTTGATAAACTAAATGCAGAATATAAATGCAGAAAGTAAGTAGGCAGATTTTATAGTGGTTCTAGGTGGTGTAATCCTGTCAGTCCACTCTTCTCCTGTGATGTTGGAGGTAATTCACTAGCCTTAAGCTCAGTAGGTTCAGCAGGGTGTTTTTCTTGATCAGAAATCGAAGCTCAGAATTTTTCTCTTAATGTTCATCACTTGTATCTGAATTAAGAGTCCTTTATTTATAGGTGGGTGTCCTTGTGACTTGTATTTGAAATTCAAATATAGCCGTTTCAGATTTTGTCCCATTTGACTTGCTTTACATCATCGTTTCATAAATCTTGACACGGTCAGTTGCTTTTTGACGATGTATGCTGATCTGTACACCCTTTGACTTGTAACCATTGGATAAAGTCCAAAATCTACCAACGTCCCTTTAATCTCAACCATTGATTTGTTTGATAAAATCAGAGGTTGTTAGTTGTCCTTATCCATGTTTTCTTCCAATGTAACCTTTGAATAATTCGATGTATGTGTATCAGCAGGTTCCTGAGATAATAAGTCTACTGATATGTTTATCAGTTAGCTGATTCATATTTTGCTAACTGTTTTTTATCTAACTTTTATTTATGAAGTTAGACTACACCTTTTTGCTTATAACAAAGTTCCAATCACCATCCAACTTAAGGAACTTAGACCTTGTACACAAGGTATATGTAATCAGTTTAGGTCATCACAGACTTCCCTAAATTCTGATTCCATATCCTTGACTTTAATTACTAAGTTTGATCCCTTAGCCTTCATTTATTGAGTTTGAGCCCTCAGGCTTCAGTCTTCAGCAGGTTCCTGATAAGTCTACTGACCTAACTACCCTACTGACCTAGACTAGTCTGCTGATGTAAGTCAGCTGACCTTTACAGTGCTTGTTTGATCAAACCTATACAAAGATCAAACTCTAATAAACCTATACATTTGATCTAGACATCTTTTTGCCTTTGCTCTATAACAGTTAGTCTGGCACTCATAACTAAAACTTAAAAAAAAGTCCAACAATTTCCCCCTTTTTGGTGATGATGCCACTACCCTTACCTAACAGCAAAGCAAAAAGATTAAAAACAAAAACAGAACAAATTCCAGTCATGTCTCATTATAATAATTTGTTCAAAGTATTACTGTCTAGATACAACAAAGATAAAACATATAAAGTCTGCTGATCTACTGTCTTCTTTCTCTTTCTTCCCTTGCCTTCTCCATTTGCTCTTGGTAGGCTCTTATCTCCTCAATCATGTCTCTCATCCATTCATTTTCGATCAGAGTGAAATCAATGTAGGAATTCACTTCTTTCCACCACTTCCTTGCTTCAAGTAGAATGAGATTGATTTGATTTACTCTGAATCCTAATTTCATGTATAGTTCTTTGAATTCATCAAGTGAGTCCTTTGCTTTTGTGATAGGTAAACTCCTTTCACCTCTACCACTTCTTCCACCTCTATAATTGGCCCTCAAAGCTTTAACCCTTGCTTCCCAAAACTTTAAGCCCAGAATGAGTTTAAACCTTCATGAAATCCCTTGTCATGATAAGGTTTCCTTTTGTTGTGGTACTCATTCTTGTATTGTTTGAGAAGGTCATCAGTAAGTGGAAGTCTGTCAGGTGCAGGTTCCCTGAATGCATTAGTATCATTCTCCCATCTTTTCTTGTGAAAAATTCTGGCAGCCTCTTTTGCTACTACTGTTTGGCCCTTTTCCCCCTTAGTGACATCATCAACAAAATGGGACAAGAGGCCATGAACACTCTCTCAGTGATAACCCAGATTACTCGGTTGTCCCTCCATAATTTCGAGTTCTTGTATCAAGCTGCGGTAATCCTTGATTGCAAAGTTTGCTCCAGCAGATTGATCCTCTCAGTAAGCTTAGGATCCAATCCAGCAGGTTGAGATGTTCCAGCAGCCTCAGCAGGCTTAGGTGCTTCAGCAAGTTTATCAAGTTTCTGGTGGATGGCTTCAAGTTGATCTTTCAGAAACTTCTCCTTCAGTGTATCTCCTTACTTAATTACTCTCACTTCTAAGGTAAGGTCAGCAAGAGCATACTGATTTGAGGTAATATTGGGGGCAACTGTTTCTGTAGTCCTCCCTCTATTTTCCACCAAATTGATTAGATCTTCAAATCTCTGCTCTTGCCTGTCAAGTTGAATTCTTAAGTTTGCAATGTCATTTTTGACAGTCCTCAACTCATCCAAGACATGTGTTGGTACCCCTCCAGCCATTCCTACATCAGCTCCATCAGCAGGCTCTTCTATATTGTATTGTTGCCTCTGTCTGCTGATAACCACTGCAAAACTCATATCCAGTCCAGCAGGGTTAGGTCCTTGGAATTCTTCAATAATAGGATCAAGAGCTGGTTCTTCAAAGATAGGTACAAATGCCTGTGGGGGTGCATCATCCACATGTTCTTCTTCAGGCATTTGGAACTCCTCATCACTATAGTCATAGTCCAGCAGCTGCTCATTGATAGCAAAATAACTAATCGCTAACTTTAACCGACCAGTATCGAATCAACGATAGTATAGTGATAGCAAGGTCGAATCCACGAGGAACAACGTTTAAGTACCAAAGTCGGCGTAGAACTTAGTTTAGGTCAAGATTGCGGTGGAGAGATATTACACTAGTGCGAAAGTAAAAATTAGCTAACGGTTGCGATTCTAGTTATTAAAAGGTATAGCGAATTATGATCCAACGAGTTATTTTTACCCCTGAGGAAGACTTGACAAGGGCGTGTATTAACCAACCTACCTTTCCACGATAATTTTAACGACATCCACGGGTGCCAACTCCCAATTACGGTGTTAAGATCGAACAACTCTCACTCAACACCCTATGTGAAGTTAATTAATTTTCCCTTTAGAAAACCGATTAACCCAACATGATTACGCTCTTAAGTCGCTCGAACAACGATGACAAACCTCTGTATTGGAAACGGTCCTAACAACTAGGCGAAACTACATAACGATCCCAAAAACCCTTTTCCCACATCTCACCGCAAAATACATTTATAGGTTCGATATGTGTGACGATGAACTAAATGATCGGTTTAATTCAAAGACGTTGATTAAGTTTTAGGGCGTGGATTACTCATTAAAACATTATTTTACGCGCTACACAACTCCCGTTTAATCCCCTTGGGCGTTTTTACTCGTTTTTACATAATTCGACTATACGATGCGTTTAGCTATTCATTTTGGCGATAATAACGGAATGATTAACGGAAATTATATTAACGATGAAAAGTAAAAGCGAATTCATTTTTTTATAAGTACATATATATATTTATATATATATATATATATATAGTTATATAGCTAATAATATATATAAGTGCATAAAAGTAAATATACTATATATATATATATAAGTGCGTAAAAGTAAATACGTAAGTAAATGCGTAAAAAAGTAAATATATATATATATATAAGTGCGTAAATAAAATGCGTAAGTAAAATACGTAAAAGTAAATAAAAGATCAAACAACAATGAACTACTGATAATTATACTATTACAACGGTATTTTAATTAATTTATATAAAACATATATATATATATATATATATATATACGTGAACATATATATATATATATATATATATATATGTATACGGCCCAAACGAGATGAAAATACAAAAGAAAAGAGATGAAGAAGATGAAAGGAACGAGATCCATATATATATAAAATTACCCGATTACAGCTGCTGATTCAGATCTCGTATTCTTCCGGACATTACGACGACTACAGCCACACCGAGCTACCGATAATTTCCCGAGCATTACAACGATACTACTACTACTAAATTATTCCCGGCATAATGCCGTTACTAAAACTAAAAGAAAGAAACGGGGGAGTTAGATATATATATATATACACAGAAAATATATATATAAATGGTGCCTCCTTCGCTCTGCTGATGTCCTCATATATATAGAAAAAGGTTGAAGGCCGGCCCAGGCCGGGTCATAGCCGGACCAGTCCGGGTACCATCATTGCTTATGACTCAGCATGATTCTCGAAGGATCGATTGATTATATTTATGTAATTAAAACTTGTAAAATCCGTATCTTGAGTTGTAGACCTCCAAAAATTGCAAACGAAATGCCAAAATTAAGGTCTCGAGAAACTCTACAACTTTCATGAAGGACTCTTCTCCAGAAAACGCCGTCTTGATAAGCAAATTCATACTCGAGCGTTTTGCGGGATTTTTACGAAATTGAATCAATTAGCCACTTGACCACCATTTAAGTTGTAGAAGTCCGATTGACTTGATTCAAAATCCATTGGAAAGAGTTCTGGAAGATATACAACTTTTATGAAGGACACTTCTTCAGAAAATGTCGTTTTGATGAGCCATTTCCATTACGTGTCGTTTCGACATTTCTTGTCTGAATCGATTAGCCACTTGGTCATAACTTGAGTTGTAGACCTCCAATTAACATGATTCAAAATGCGTTGGAAAGCTCTATCAAAGATCTACAACTTTCATTAAGGCCACCTCCTCAGAAAATGCCGTTTTAATGGGCCATTGGTTCGTCGAAGATATAAATCGTTAGTGACACTTTCTGAACCACCGATCCACTTGACCTTTTAAGCTTGTGGCACACTCTTATATCCCTAAAAACACCTCTTTTAGGCCTCAAAACGTGTCGTTACTCGGGATTTTGGTTAACCTATAATTACGCAATAAACCACCAAAATACCAAACGTAAATCCGACCACGACACACGGTTACTAAACCCCGTACAAAAACTATAAAACACGCTAAAAATACGATATTTTATATAATAACTACTACTAACATATTTAGATGAAACATAGGAATTAATGACTCGAATGATATAAAAATACTCGAAATGATATCGAAGCGGGTTGAAAAGTTATAAAAATAACGGTGAATTTTTCCGTTATCACAACCCCTACTTAGCTTTTGGTCGTCCTCAAAAGCAAAACAAGCGATAAAATAAAAATGAATGAAGGAAAAATTCATAAAAGATAAGATGTAAGGAACAACCAAATGATATAACCTTTAGAATTATAACCAGGCGTTAACCTCAATATAATCGTATAGCAGTGTGTGTGTGACAAGCCTTTTCAATTTCCACTATCCTCTCTTGAATAAATCAAGCAAACGCACTAGTATCCATTCGAGACAATCCTAACAACTTTCCTAGGTATAGGCGTGAATAATTCCACACACACAGTCCTCCCGTGTACTTATTAGGATAATCCCTAATGCATATCATTTAGTTTATCTTTGGGGATAGTCGAAAGATAACTAAGTTTTCAACCAACTTTTTCTTTTCTTTTCTATTATTATTTTTTTCTTTTCATAGAATACTAACATATCCGAACTCATTGCCAAAATCGACTATCTTGCAAGCGTCATGAGGTGAGATTGAATACATTAATACCTATCTAATTTTTTTTTTTTTTTTTTTTTTTTCATGTGTAGCTTATGCCTCATTCCCAAAGAATAGGATGTTTCGTGATAACACCCTAGTTTGGACTACAATCATCGAGCGATCGGGAGCTTTTAAACCTCATAGTGGTATAGGGCGTTTAGTGATAACGCCTACTACCGCACTCAAATCATTGGTAGCTACAACCGACATATATATAGTTTATCTTATTTTGACATTCTTTCTATCACATTCAAACCTTGGATATTCACGATACATGTTCAAAAGTTAGGTACTAAGTTCTTTGCTATTGTCTCTAGAATAACCACTAGGATCTTGAATGGATACGATTTAAAATTTTAAACTTCATATCACGAGGCTTACGTGAACAAGGAATTCATGTTACACAAATATATTTGGAATTACAATGCACTTACGGTTCACGTTGGTTATACATATCAATTTGATCATTACATCTTTAAATCCATGAAATATATACCTTATAAAAATTATTTTAATCAACTAAATAATGCTCGAAAAAGATCAACAACTAAGGGTTTAAACACTTACTGCCATTTCTAGACCATCCTCGACTCTACCCCCCACTTACGATTTTGCATTATCCTTAAACATATTGAGTGAGATAGAGAAGAGAACTTAGCTTATAAACTTGGCAGAAAGATGCTATCAAATCCCGTAACGACCATGAAAGCACGTCCGAATCCTCAGTAACAAAACAAACAAAACAAAGCCAACACGGGACATGGTCCTCGTGCCAAAGTATGCAATAGGGATATGGGAATAATAAGATAATGGCCCTGTCACGTCAGAAAATTCGATAGGCAATATAATAGCTTTAGATGGAAAAAAAAATAACCCACACGGGTAAAGCACAGAACATCTAAGCATATACGTATCATAGAGAGTATCACATAATCATTTATCGTAGTCATGTCAGCTATTCCTAGTTTCATTTTTTTTATTACACACAGTTTTATTAAAGCGGGAATACTCACCACTATACTACAACGACCAGAAATTTGAAACAGACTAGATCATAAAATGAAATGTGTGAAAGAGTATTGAGTCTTTTATACCCAGATCCTCAAGGGTTCTATAACCTAAGTCCAAGAAATGATACATTTGAATTTTTATCTTTTGCTCCATCGGGATTTTCGGATAACCACCTAATCATTCCCTCTTAATGAAATTCAAACATTCATCCTGAGACTTGGTTGTGCTTTGTGTTCATCTTTCATACAGATTCTACATTTCATTAAGACTAGGCTTATTCAAATTATCATTATTATTATTATTAACGGGCTGCCTCCCGGTAGCGCTTTTGTTTAACGTCGTTGGCTCGACTAAGATTCAGAAATGATTTAACAAGGCTCGGGATCAGTCAAATGCACAATTTCAAGAGCCTCATCGAATGGTAACTTCTTATACTTTTTTAGACGAAGGCCGTTCGTAATGAACGTTCCATGCTTCGGATGTGTTACCTCGATGGCTCCTGAGTCGAAAACTCGTAATACCGTATATGGTCCTGACCACCTTGACTTAAGTTTGCCTTGAAATAAATGGAGGCGAGTATTATAGAAAAGGACCTCATCACCTACGTTAAAAATACGAGGTTTGATCAACTTATCATGCAGAAATTTGGTCTTTTCCTTATATTTACTTGCCGAACAATCGTAAGCTTGAAGGCGAAACTCATCTAACTTTCGTTTAAGCTGGCCATCCTTCTTTCACCGATTAATCGTCATCCATATTTAGATTCTTAATCGCCCAATAGGCCTTATGCTCTAACTCTACTGAGGAGATGGCGAGGCTTTGCCAAAAACAAGCATGTAGGGTGACATACCTATTGGTGTCTTGAACGCAGTTCGGTGTGCCCAAAGTGCATCATCTAACTTCTTTGACCAATCCTTAAGGTTAGAATTTACTGTCTTCTCCAAGATTCTTTTAATTCCTCGATTGGACACCTCTACTTGGCCACTAGTCTGGGGATGGTAGGCAGTTCCTAACTTATGAGTGACCCCGTACTTCATTAAAAGCTTATTGAAATCTCTATTAGCAAAGTGACTTCCATTATCACTGATTATTGCTCGAGGTATTCCATACCGGGATATAATATGTTTCTTAAGAAATTTTATGACTACATGTTTGTCGTTAGTGGGTGAAGCAATTGCCTCAACCCACTTTGAAAGCGTAATCACAAAGCGACAAGAATGTCTTGATTCCCGAAAGAAGACGGATATGGTCCCATGAAGTCTAATCCCCATATATCAAATACTTCACACACTAATATCGGTTTCGGGCATCTCATTTCTCTTGAAATCCTTCCTGAGCGTTGACAAAGCGTCACACATCTTAACATAAGCATATGCATCCTTGAAAATAGTAGGCGAGTAGAACCCACTTTGTAACACCTTTAACGCTTCTCTCGCCCGAAGTGGCCACCGGCCTCTTTATCATGGCAAAACGAGAGAATACTCACTATCTCACCATCATCAACACATCTCCTCGAGATTCCATCAAGACATAGCCTAAAAATTAAGGGATCTTCCCACACATATCGGTTTACCTCACTAAAAACTTCTTTTACGGTTTCATCAAACTCGGGATCTACAAATCCACACTCGTAATAATTAACAAAGGTGCATACCAAGGGTTCCCATTCTTTCCTCTCTGCGAGAAGTTTCCTCTCTTAACCGGGCATATCGTATCCACTACTGAACAAGCTGCTCATCCCGAAAATGATCATCAATTTCAACCCAATAGAGTGTTTCTTGTCTCCTGTTCCATCCTAATGAGGTGGTCATTACTACGTTCTCACACCCCTTTCGATTCTTAATTTCTACGTCGAACTCTTGAAGTAGTAAAATCCATCTTAACAAGCGTGGTTTTGCATCCTTCTTAGCAAATAGATATCTCAACGACATGGTCGAGTGTGAACTATGACTTTCGATCCAACCAAGTATGACCGGAACTTATCGAAAGCAAAAACAACGACTAAAAGTTCCTTTTCGGTTGTGGCATACTTTTGTTGAGCCGAGTTCATGGTATGACTCGCATAGTAGATAGGCGAAACAACTTGTCAATCTTCCGACCTAGGGCGGCTCTACAAAGATAATCACTCGCATCACACATCACTTGAACCCCTTAGACCAATCAGGTGCTACTAAGATAGGAGCCGAAGTAAGAAGTTTCTTTAGGGTTCGAAAAGCATCTAGGCATGCCGCATCAAAAACACAGGGGGCTCCCTTTATCAATTGAAGAGTAAGAGGTCTAGCAATGTGGGAAAAACTGGAATGAATCTACGATAAAAACACTCATGTCCCCCAGAATGAGCGTAGAGTCTTGATTAAGTAGGCATAGGAAGCTTAGAAATTACCTCTATTTTTGCTCTATCGACCTCTATTCCTTTCCCCGATACCTTATGTCCTAAAACAATTCCCTCAGTTACCATGAAATGACACTTTTCCCAATTTAAAACCAAGTTTGTCTCTTCACAACGTGAAAGCACCTTATCAATGTTCGACAAACATTCATCATAAGTATCACCAAAAACACTAAAGTCATCCATAAAAACTTCCATGAAATGCTCTATCATATCAGCAAAGATGGCCATCATGCATCGTTGGAATGTCGCAGGTGCATTACACAACCCAAACGGCATTCTTCTAAATGCAAAGGTGCCATACGGACATGTGAAAGTAGTTTTATCCTGGTCATGTATATCGATGTGAATTTGATAATAGCCACTAAAACCATCCAAAAAGCAGTAAAATGCATGACCACTTAGACGCTCTAGCATTTGATCAATAAAGGGTAGGGGAAAATGATCTTTCCTAGTCTTATCATTTAGCATGCGAAAATCAATACAAACCCTGTGACCAGTAACTAAACGAGTAGGAATAGGCACACCTTTTTCATTAAGCTCAACTGTAATGCCTCCTTTCTTAGGCACGACTTGCGTGGGGCTCACCCATTCACTGTCGGAGATTGCGTAGATTATCCCTAACTCGAGCATCTTCACCACGTCTTTCCTCACCACCTCTTGCATATGTGGGTTTAGTCGTCTCTGAAACTGCCTGACCGGCTTGGCATCTTCTTCCAGAATGATCTTGTGCTTGCAGATATCAGCACTGATCCCTTTTATGTCAACCATCTTCCATCCGAAGGCCTTTTTGTGTTTTTTCAGAACGTGGATCAACTTAGCTTCTGCCAAAGCGGTTAGTGCGGATGAAACAATAAGAGGAAGTAATTCATCGAGGTTCTAAAAACACATACTTTAAATGCTTAGGAAGTGGCTTCACTCGGATCGATGAGGTGGTTCCTCGATTGATGGCTTTGGCGGCTTGCCCGATCAAACCGAGCTCTAGCTTCTTATTCCAGCTTGCGTCAACAAAAGGAGTTGCCTCCAAATGATATACCTGAACTCTTATTTGTGGATCATCATCCTCTGCGGTGCTTGACTTCATCAAGCATTCTTCCATTGGTTCTTGGTATCCTGCGCAGTTAGTGTGCTCCACAATACAAGGATATATAGCATCAACAGAAAAACAATCACTCTTTTCATCATTAGGATGCTTCATCGCCTTATACACATTTATGACTACACTCTCTTTCCCGACTCGTAGTATAATCTCTCCCCTCTTAACGTCTATCAAGGTCTCTCCTGTGTTCAAGAAAGGCCGACCTAACAAAGTGTGGGGTTTTAGAATCCATATCCATATCTAAAACTACGAAGTCAACGGGAAAACAAACTTGTCTACCTCGCACCAACACATCTTGACTACCCTGTAGAGGTTTCTAATGAGACCTATCTCGCCATCTGTAAGGTCATTCCTGTTGGCTCTAATGCTCCCAATCCCAATTTCTCATAAACTCCTCTGGGCATCAGGGCTCACGAAGCCCCTAGATCACATAGCACATTTTTAAACACAGTTTCTCCAATGGTAATTGGGATGGTAAAGCTACCTCTATCCTGTAACTTGGGAGGTATCTTATTCTCAAAGATTGCGAGAACATTCCCCACTCAAATGCACCATCTGTTGCATCTTCTCCTTACTCGACAACATTCCTTTTAGAAACTTAAAGTATGGGGAATGCTCAAAATTGCCTCTAATAGGGGAATATTCACCTCTACCTTCCTTAAAAGATTCGAAATTTTGCACGACCACAGGTCGGGATGTCCTTCTACGGTTCCCTTAGGAGGATAGGGTAAAGTATTAACATCAAAATCGGGGAGGAGGAGGAATTGTTTTTTCTTACCTCTTTCTTTAGGCGGTGAGGCTTCTTCTTCTTTGATGTCCAAGACCACATAGTCTTTCTTCGGTCTTGCCCCTTCCAATGCTTTCTTATTTGCCTCACCAAAGCCTTTTTAAGTGGCTTCCAATTCTTTCCTCATTGCTTCCATTCTCTGCGCTTGATATTTCCAGTCTCTAAATCTTCGATCTCGACTTCACCATACATAGCTCCTTCACAGTCAAACTGCTTTCTCTTTCTCGGCTTTCTCGTTTACCTTCTTGACCCATAATTCTTTCTTTTGTCACTCGGCCCGACCTCTTTACCACTTCGTGTGAACACAACATTCACATCCTTTGGATTCCTCTCGGTGTTACTCGGGAGTCCACCACTTAGATTTGTCTTTAGAGTGTCGGTTATTTGTCCTACTTGGGTCTCCAAGTTCGAATGGCGAATGTGTGACCACTTTTTGCTCTATAGCATTCTTATTTAACTTTCGAAACATTCTGTCTAATTTCTCCAGAGTATCTCGGTGGCCATCTTACGAACACCAGGTGTTTGGTTGTTGATTGCTTTGATTATTCAGTGCGAGATGAGCGTTTGGATCTTTGATAGGTGCGAGTTATTACTTCTCAAAGATGGTGGCTCACTTGCGATTCGATTGTTTTGTTGACCACGATTACGATTCCACCTTGATTTTGGTTCCAATATGAATTACGATTCTCTTTGTTGTCCTTGTGGTGATCATGGATTATTGTTTTGATTCCAACCTTGATTACGATTACGGTAGAACTCGATTACGGGGTTCGATTCCAAGGTCGGTTATGCGGGCTTTGGTTTTGCCTAAAGCCTTGGTTACGATTCTTCGATTTGATTCCAATCGACTCGACCACTGGTTCCCTTGTCCAACATAATTCACTTCATATTGTTGTGAACCATCACCCATACCATAATCCATTTGTGGCCCTTGCGATTATCAAAGTTACGATTCCACTTTATTCTTGGCCAAACTCTTGCCGATTCATATCCATTTGCCTCATCGCATAGACATTCATCCATTCTTTGGTCATTCGATTGCCGCTATCATTTGTCTCTTGAGTAGGCGTCAACTGTTGTGGATAAGTGGGTTTTTTCGATGATGCACATTCCATGGCAGAATGTCCACCTCCACAAAGTTGGCATTGTTGTGTCTTCTTTCTTTCTGACTCCATTCGGTCCATCTTTAGTACCATTTCTTGCATCTTGTCATGCATGGCGATTCTCGATCCAGTTCCTCTTTCCAGCGACTTTACACTTTCCATTGGGGCTTTCTTCTTCTTTCTGCTTTCGATCCCCATTGTCCTTCTCCATCTCGCTGCATTTTCTATCTGTCTCATTGCTTGTTCTGGTGGTAGATTCATAATATCTCCGCCGCTTGCAGCATTCAGCTTGTTTTGGTCCATCGGCTCTAAGGCCCTGAATAATATAATAACTTGCTCCACCGTAGAAAAACCGTGTGGGGGGCATCTTTTTAGCAACCCCCTAAATCTTTCATAAGTCTCTTTTAGTGTCTCTCCCTCGAGACCATCAAACGAAGAGATTTCTTCTTTCAGATCTAAAATCTTTGCTTTGGAGGAAGTACTTTTCAAGAATACTCTCATTACGTCACCACGTATGTAACGAGTCATTTGGTAAAGAGTCGTACCAATCCTTAGCGACTCCTCTTAATGCAAACGGAAAAACTATTAATTTTACCGCCTCATCACTCACCCGTTATATTTCATTGTCCCACGAGATCTGGAGAAAGTGATCCGAAAAATTTTGCTCGGGTTCTCGATCGATTTCCCATGGAACAAGGCATGTTCCCTAACATGTTCAAAATATTTTGCTTAATATCCATGTTATTTGCATTAATTGGGGTACCTAATTGGGTTGTGTCCTATAACTTCACGTGGGGTAGTGACGTAATCTCGACAAACCCTCAGTCCATGTGCTTGGCCGAGCCATCGGCTTGAGAGAGGTGGATTATTACGGGGGTTATACGGGTTTTGGAACCCTGTTGATTTCCTTGCATCTCTAGCATCCGAAGTACTCGATTTACCGTTTCTTGGTCTAATTCGGTCTCAAAGTCTGTGTATCCTGAGCATCTTGTCCTACTCTGTATTGTCCAATCCACGGCCTCTGATTAAACTGCGGGATCCCAACCGACGTAGCCCCTGTGTTGTCTTCTCTCGGTGGTTCATGACGAGGGTCCTCGGTGGAGTTTGCAAAGGTATCTTGTTGCATTACCACCGATGAGTGGTTGAGGTTTGCCCTGTAGAAGTCTGTTCATCATCACCGGGTCCTTCCCGTTTTTCTAGTTATTATATCGTCCATTTCTGCAGAGGAATTAGAAAGTGATCTTTCTAATGTCTCTCTTTCTTCAAACAAAGGGTTCGGACTAGCGACTAGGATTTCTCCTCGGCGGCCGATTGCTTCTATGGCGTGCGTAAGCTTCGATTTCTTGGATGGGTTCGATGAGAGGTTCTTTAGAGCTTGAGTCATTCAGCGACGAAACAGAAGCAACACGAAAACAAAATAAAAGCGACCTAAGCCAGGCTTTCGGTCAACTTACAAGATATCAAGCGTTAGTTCCCGGCAACGGCGCCAAAAATTCTTGATAGCAAAATAACTAATCGCTAACTTTAACCGACGAGTATCGAATCAACGATGAGTATAGTGATAGCAAGGTCGAATCCACAGGAACAACGTTTAAGTACCAAAGTCGACGTAGAACTTAGTTTAGGTCAAGATTGCGGTGGAGAGATATTACACTAGTGCAAAGTAAAAATTAGCTAACGGTTGCGTTCTAGTTATTAAAAGGTATAGCCGAATTATGATCCAACGAGTTATTTTTACCCCTAAGGGAAGACTTGACAAGGAGCGTGTATTAACCAACCTACCTTTCCACAGTAATTTTAACGACATCCACGGGTGCCAACTCCTAATTCTGGTGTTAAGATCTGAACAACTCTCACTCAACACCCTATGTGAAGTTAATTAATTTTCCCTTTAGAAAACCGATTAACCCAACATGATTACGCTCTTAGAGTCGCTCGAACAACGATGACAAACCTCTGTATTGGAAACGGTCCTAACAACTAGGCCGAAACTACGCAACGATCCCAAAACCCCTTTTCCCACATCTCACCGCAAAATACATTTATAGGTTCGATATGTGTGACGTTGAACTAAATGATCGCTTTAATTCAAAGACGTTGATTAAGTTTTAGGGCGTGGATTACTCATTAAAACATTATTTTACGCGCTACACAACTCCCGTTTAATCCCCTTGGTATGTTTTACTCGTTTTACATAATTCGACTATACGTGCGTTTAGCTATTCATTTTGGCGATAATAACGGAATGATTAACGGAAATTATATTAACGATGAAAAGTAAAAGCGAATTCATTTTTTTATAAGTACATATATATATTTATATATATATATAGATATATAGTTATATAGCTAATAATATATATAAGTGCATAAAAGTAAATATACTATATATATATATATAAGTGCGTAAAAGTAAATACGTAAGTAAATGTAAAAGTAAATATATATATATATATAAGTGCGTAAATAAAATGCGTAAGTAAAATACGTAAAAGTAAATAAAAGATCGAAACAACGAACTACTGATAATTATACTATTACAACGGTATTTTAATTAATTTATATAAAACATATATATATATATATATATACATACGTAGACATATATATATATCTATATATATATATGTATACGGCCCAAACGAGATGAAAATACAAAAGAAAAGAGATGAAGAAGATGAAAGGAACGAGATCCATATATATATAAATTACCCGACACAAATTTCTTGATTCGGATCTCGTATTCTTCCGGACATTACGACGACTACAAACACACCGAGCTACCGATAATTTCCCGAGCATTACAACGATACTACTACTACTAAATTATTCCCGGCATAATGCCGTTACTAAAACTAAAAGAAAGAAACGGGGGAGTTAGATATATATATATATACACAGAAAATATATATATATAAAGGGTGCCTCCTTCGCTCTGCTGATGTCCTCATATATATAAAAAGGTTGAAGGCCGGCCAGGCGGGTCATAGCCGGACCAGTCCGGGTACCATCATTGCTTATGACTCAAAGATGATTCTCGAAGGATCGATTGATTATATTTATGTAATTAAAACTTGTAAAATCCAGTATCTTGAGTTGTAGACCTCCAAAAATTGCAAACGAAATGCCAAAATTAAGGTCTCGAGAAACTCTACAACTTTCATGAAGGACTCTTCTCCAGAAAACGCGCCGTCTTGATAAGCAAATTCATACTCCGAGCGTTTTGCGGGATTTTTACGAAATTGAATCAATTAGCCACTTGACCACCATTTAAGTTGTAGAAGTCCGATTGACTTGATTCAAAATCCATTGGAAAGAGTTCTGGAAGATATACAACTTTTATGAAGGACACTTCTTCAGAAAATGTCGTTTTGATGAGCCATTTCATTACGTGTCGTTTTACGACATTTTATCGATCTGAATCTATTAGCCACTTGGTCATAACTTGAGTTGTAGACCTCCAATTAACATGATTCAAAATGCGTTGGAAAGCTCTATCAAAGATCTACAACTTTCATTAAGGCCACCTCCTCAGAAAATGCCGTTTTAATGGGCCATTGGTTCGTCGAAGATATAAATCGTTAGTGACACTACTGAACCACCGATCCACTTGACCTTTTAAGCTTGTGGCACACTCTTATATCCCTAAAAACACCTCTTTTAGGCCTCAAAGCGTGTCGTTACTCTCGGGATTTTGGTTAACCTATAATTACGCAATAAACCACCAAAATACCAAACGTAAATCCGACCCGACACACCGGTTTACTAAACCGTACAAAAACTATAAAAACACGCTAAAAATACGATATTTTATATAATAACTACTACTAACATATTTAGATGAAACATAGGAATTAATGACTCGAACTGATATAAAAATACTCGAAATGATATCAGAAACGGGTTGAAAAGTTATAAAAATAACGGTGAATTTTTCCGTTATCACTCATCCTCATTAACAGCAGTCTGCTGACCATCTTTCCCTACAGTGGTCTTCTTTCCAGCAGTAGGCTCCACTACAACAGCCTCTTGAACAACAGCAGGGGTTTCCTCAAAACCCAAAGTTTGTTCCAACCTTTGTCCAGGTGCTGTTTGTACCTCAGCAGCCTGTACCTCCTGCTCCAACCTGTGTGCAGGTGCTGTTTGATCCTCAGCAACCTGTACCTTCACTTCTTTTCTTGGTTCTGGGGCAATTTATGCCACAATAACCTGATCAGGGAATATATCCATATTTTCTTGTTGAAATTCCCCAATATCAGCAATCCTCCTCAGAAAATTTCCAGTTTTGGTTAGAGTCCCCTCAGTATCAATCCAATCTTGATATTGAATGGAATCCTCAGAACTGACACTTGGTTCAATATGATCAGTAACCCTTTCATCATCCAAAACTTCATTCTGCTGATCATTAGCAGAATTACCAGCATCATTAGATTCATCCACTGCACCATCAGTAGATTCTTGACCAGTGGCTTCATCAGTTGTTCCTCTAGCCACTCCACTGGTCTCCCCAGGGAACATAGGGGGATCATCATCAGAATCAGATGAATCACTGTCAGGTGTGTACTTTGGATCATTGAACATGATTCCACCACTTTTCTTTCCTTCATCCATCAGATCCATCAGCCTAGATTATAGCACAGTTGTGTCTATTAAATCCAGTAGGCTTTCCACACCCAGCTGATCAAATGCCCATTCTTCAAATCCACTCATTGGATCAGCAGCTGGTTTTTGTCTCTTGTAGAATCCAAACTTCCATTGGAAATATTTTTGCACCTTTCTGAAGTTGGGATCTACTTTGCCCTTCTTAGATGCCTTCTCATATGGCATAGTTGGCTTTCTAGGGGCAGGTTCAAGACCTTGCTGACCTCCAAAGGTCCCAATCAGCAAGTTGAGAGTTTCCTCAACAGATGTTTCCAGGTCAGTAGGTTGCTCAGATTGTATATTAGTCCCTACTGCCTCCATCTGTACAACACTTGGTTCCCCCTGACTTATATGCTCATCAGCAGGGTTAGCAGCAGACTGCTCTTCCCCCTGAACTATTGCAGGAATTGCAGGGTCTTGTACCAAACTTTCAACTTCCATAGCAGATATTGACTTAGTAGCTTGCTGTGGCACTTCTACAAGTTGCTCAGCAACAATTTGGGCAGTTTCAGTAGGCTCATAAACCTTTGCAGGTGAGGACTCATCAGTTTCTACAAAGCAGCACGAGGGTCGATGAGTCTGCTTTGTGATTCTCCAAAGAGGTTGCTCAATAACAACATCTACATCCTCGAGAGGCTTGATAATAGTTAAGGCTCAAATTTCAATAGCCTCTTCTTCCTGTTCTACTTCTTCTTGTTGTTGTTCTCTTTGACTTTCCAAAATCCTCGCTTGTTTACCTTTGCCATGCTTCTTCTTCTTGGCAATATCTTTCATTCTTTTGAAAAGTGGTTCATCATCATCAACTTCAGTAGACTTCCTCTTTCTACTAGCTTCCTTTTGTTGCTCTCTGAAATTTCAAAGAATGTCTTCTTAGCAACTACAAAGCGAGGTCGCTTATCTTAACTTCACTGGACCCACAAAGACACTCAATGATCTGTCTTTGTTTGCTTCTTTGTCTTCTTAGGCTTTAACATCTCTGTTATTTTTCTTGTGTCAACAGCCTTTCTTTTCTCAATAACCTTCTTTGGTGCAGCAGGCTTGACAACTTTCTTAACCTGCCCACCACCAGCATCACCATCATCTGCATCATCATCACTGTCAGCAGCCTCCTCAACCTCATCTTTATCATCCAATCCAGGAATATGAGTAGCAACTACTGGCTTGTATCTTGATTGGTTGATCTTTTCAGATGAAACATCAGGTATCTAAAAATGAGTCAACATGGTCTGAATCAGTAGACCCAGGGGCTTGACCTTGGACTTCCTTATACCATCTCTATCTTCAGTGAACACCTTCTTCATATAGTGTATAAAGAATCCAAATTTTATCAAACCTCAAACTTCAGTGCAGATGATGATCAGCAGGTCTATCTTTGGTCCAAACAGAGTATCCAGGCTTCCAACAAATCCCAAAATGGTTTTGGCAACCAATTTGCTCTGCAGATTGTACTCATAACCAATATGCCTTACATTGATGCCTAGACTGGAAGGTATAGCATCATTTGTCTTTATTTGATCCACAAACTTCATCCTTGGTAGATTCATTGCCTCTAGATTTGTGGGAGCATTATTTCCAGGTGCAAAATGAAAAAAATCTTCTCAGCAGGTCTGAGGAAATCTCTATCTCTCTTCCATTGACAGTTGTAGTGAAGGCCTCTCTTCCTTCATGTATAACAATGTTTTTCCAGAATTCCAGCACATTGATATACGAGATTCGTTCCACTCTCTTATTTATTACATTCTCTAGCCCAGCAAATTGTCTGATTCTTCTTCCAATATTGATGGCTAGCTCAGTAGAGTTACAGTCATGAACGTATCCTCTAACACTTTGACTGGTTCCAATATGAACTTCATCCTTTGGTGCCATTGTAATAAGAAAAGATGAAGAAGAAAGCTTGTAAATCTGTGTTCACACAGTGTAAATACAGAGAGAATCGATCTGAAATTTTGTAAGTAGCCTCTGTGTAGGTCTGCATATATATAGACAGATACGGTTGAGAACTGTCAGATCGTGTACTCTGCATTAACCACGATTAAATATGAGTGAATGCTGTCTTGACACGTGGCCCATTACTTCTCATAACGTTCTGTAACCGTCAGATTGTGTTAACTGTGGTTTTAAATAGGAAATAAATATCCCGCCATTTGCTTTTTGACTTTAGTAAGTTTGATTGAGTAACGTTTCTTCAGCAGCCTTATCATCAGCAGACTTGGCTCAGCAGCCTGCTGACAAAATATCTCAGCAGCCTGTTGATAAAGTTATTCTGCTGATGCTTAAGTCCTTTTATATTGTCCAATTGATAATACAAGATGAAGTTTAATACCAATGACTGATCTGTCAAGTGAGTTTACCCAATATGACAAAGACCAATCCCCTTGGCAACCTCATTTGCTCAATTGTCCAAACATAAGTACATGGAATTGTTGATACTAATGACTAATCTGCTAAGTGAGTTCACCCAACATAGCAAAGACTAATCCCCTTGGTGAATTCCAGTACATTGTTGATCAGACAACTTTAATGATTCCAAGTTCTGTCCTTAGTTTAGCAAATCTTTCACTATCCAATGGTTTAGTGAAAATGTCAGCAAGTTGATCTTCAGTAGGGATATAAAGAACCACCATATCCTTCTTTTCAACATGATCTCTTATAAAATGATGTCTCACATCAATATGCTTGGTTCTTGAGTGCAAAGCAGATTTTCGATAATTGCAATTGCACTTGTGTTGTCACACATAATTGGAATTTCCTTTTCTTCAATTCCATAATCCCTTAACTGTTGTCTTAACCATAGTATTTGTGCACAACAACTTCCGGCAACAATGTACTGTACTCGCTCAAAGAAGGAAGTTGATATAGAGTTCGCTTCTTGGCCGAACCAGAAACTAGTCTATTTCCCATTAACTCGATGTGTTCTGTGGTGCTTTTTGTCATCAATCTTGCATCCAAATAATAATCAATCTGAGTAGGATATAACTTTGAAACTTCCATCTTTAGAATACCATATCCCTACTCCCAAAGTCTCTTTAAGATACTTGAGAACTCTTTTGACTGCACCTAAGTGACTTTCTTTAGGTTTTGATTGAAATCTTGCACAAACACCTACAGCAAAGGATATATCAGTCTGTTTGGCGATGAGTACAACAGATCGCCTATCATCCTTCCTTCAGTATAAGGTTTGATCAACATCTTTTCCTTCTTTATCTTCATCCAACCTTATGTTTGTACTCATTGGAGTTGATGCCTTGGTCTTTATTTTCCATACCAAAATTCTTGAAGACTCCTTGGTATACTTGGTTTGGTGAATGAAGATTCCATCTTTCAACTGCTTGACTTGTAAGCCCAAAAAGTAGTTCAATTCACCCATCATGCTTATTTGGAACTTGCTTTTCATCAGATTTGCAAACTTCTCACAAAGTAATTCATTTTCGAAACCAAAGATTATGTCATCAACATAAATCGGACCAAAGGTCTTTCGCCACCTTCACCGATTCTCGAAAGAGACTTATCAATGGTACCTTTGGTAAAACCATTGTCCACCAAGAATTGAGATAGGGTCTCATACCGAGCTCTTGGTGCTTGTTTCAATCCATAAAGTGCCTTGTTGAGTCTCAGACACTTTATCTTCTTGGTCTTTAACTTCAAAACCAGGAGGTTGCTGAACATACAAATCCTCTTCTAGAATGCCATTCAAAAATGCACTTTTGACATCCATCTGATATACTTTGAAGTTTTTATAAGCAGCATATGCCAAGAATAATCTGATTGCTTCCAATCTTGCAACTGGGGCATATGTCTCATCAAAGTCTATTCCTTCTGCTTGAGAATAGCCTTTTGCTACTAGTCTGGCCTTGTTCCTCACAATGGTACCAGATTCATCCAGTTTGTTTCTGTATACCCATTTTGTGCCAATTATATTTGCATGGTTAGGCCTTTCCACTAGTGTCCAAACTTGATTCCTTTCAAATTCATTCAACTCTTCTTGCATAGCAATTATCCAATCTGGATCTGAAATTGCTTCTTCAACAACTTTAGGTTCCATCTGAGATAGAAAGCATGTAAACATAGCTTCTAGTTGTCTTCTAGTCCTCACACCTTGCTGTATGTTGCCAATAACTTATTCAGCAGGGTGATCTCTTAACCATTATGGATTCTGGTTCAATTTGTTTGACATTTTCTACAAAAATAAATAAAGATAGAATAAGTAAAAGCTCATGTATAAAAACCCTAAATTAGCACTTAAAATTTTATAAGGTTTTTGCTCCCACTAGCCAACTATTCCCTATTGGCTTTCAAAAAAATAATTCCTTTAGTGGGAAAGATCCCATCGAACTACCCCGACCCCCAACTTTGGTTGAAGGGCCGAAAATAATTAAACAGGTGGACAACACTTTGTCGATCATATCTTATATGACTCTTGTTGTTTGACCAGTCAACTCTTTGAAATTTTTTTCATCTTATGAGAATAGTCAAACCCTTGCCTCTAAAATCCAAACGACCCCACTTTGGCTGATGGCCGAGAGAATTCTTAGTCGAGTCATGTTGGAATAGTGTCCTAAACCCAATCGGGTTGGACCGGGTCCGACCGGGTCGGATCATTTCTACTATTTCTTTATGTTTATACATATATTAAATGGCTTTTCATTTGTCATATTTATGTTCTTTTAAAGAACCAATTATGAATTGTTATATGATAACGTCCTCGATGATTAAATCGTGATAGAGAAACCATGATAGGCGATTATGGTTGATGAGATCTCTAATCACTTTAATGAGTTTGATACTTAAATGTCTCTAGGTGACGTACTATCAAACAGGGCATTGATAGTATAAATGCAGATCAGCACGTATTAGATGTCTTCGTCTTTAAGGCGGGGATAGATCTCGCTCTATCGAAGTGTAGAGACACTTGGGTATGACGTGGGCGTGTATTAGAGAATGCGACGTTAGGGATCGACCCACTTACACGATATAAGTGTCACACTATGTGGCGGTTGTGTAATTATCCTTAGGACCGAGTCTTCATGGCATCACGGTGTGGATTGTCATGCTTTGACACTATTGAGGTTTCCCCAGCCATGGGGCGATCATGCGGTAGTGATTGGGTGTGATCTTTGAAGCATCACGGAGTATACATGATTGGTCGTCCGGGAATCGCGTACCACTATCGGTAGGGGTAAATATCCGAAAGGGCCTTCTTATAAGGAATGTCTCGTTCTCGTGAATCTTTGCAAAGTGGGAGTAAACGTGTTACTTGAGAGAACTTGATATCCAGTTTATAAGATACGGTTGTTAATGTTTGACACTCGATGTACGACCGTAGGATATTATTACGGCGATAGGATTGTAAGTTACACGGTAATCTGTTTTCACATGAAAGGTAGTAGTCATTGCATTTGACTCTTCCGATGATTGGGGTCACGGTGTGTTGCTGTGACGCTATCCCGTGATCGTTAGGCATGAAGGGCATTTTAAGTAATTTGCACTTTATGTCTACGGCCAACATATTCGAAGCCTATCGGGTCACACACATATGAACATCCAAATTATTAAAATGTGGTTATAGATGATAACCGAAATAAGGAAAGTTTATCTCGAGACTATAAAGGTTATAGTGGTAAATTAATATAGTGGTATTTATTTATTATGAATAAATTAAATACAAGATATTAATTATGTTGATTAATTAAATATGTATATTGATACATATATTTTCGAAATTAATGATATATGATATATACATGTATTTTGCAAATTAATTAATCATAGCATTATATTAATTAAAGAATTTTCCATAAATCAATTTTATGGTAAGTTGGGGCGCCACATTCAAGTTGTGATTCATACTTGGATTGTGCAATATTAATTAATATGATTATCATATATTAATATTAGATATTAATGACTATAGATTTGCACACATGTGTAAATTGATTTATGGTAATAAAATAAAGATAGTCAATATTAGATATTGACAATATCTTGGAAATATTTAATATAAGATATTAAATTAAATGAGATAAATCAATCACATTAATTATGTTTCCTTATTTTTATTGGAAAGAGGTTTTCTTCTCCTCCTCTCCAAGCTAGGAATTTCGCCCCTCCCCCTATATAAGAGAGGGATTGCCAAGCTCTTATGTACACCATTCTTCCAAGAGCAATTGTTCTTGTGAAAAATTGCAAGAACTCATAGTTCTTGTGTAAGAAAGAGGGGGCTTCCTATAGTGAGTTTGTGAGGGAGGAAAAAGTCCGGTCTAGCAACCGGGGTTTTCCGATAGCAATCCATGGTGGGATTCCGGCGGGCTGTTCGTGTGGACTAGCGGTAGAGGCCGAACACTTGGGCGGCTCCATGCTGAACTACTCTCCTTAGACGGTCAAAGCGTCGATCTTTTAGATCAACCAAGGTAACCACCGTCTACTACTTGTTTGTTTATTGCTTAAACGAAGTCGATCTTGGGTCGATAGGAAATAAATTTTTGAATTCCGCTGCGTTCCCGCGTAGATTTCCTAACAAGTCATAACCCCAATATTCATGAAATCTCTTTCGATCATATCTCAATAACGATGATATACCCGAGGTAGGTCAACCCCCGCTTTGGCTGGTGAGTTGGGTCCGAACAAGGGCTCTTCACCGTCGTTATAATATGGGGAGGCAATTTCGACTTGATTTTTGACGTGGGAATAATTTTTTAATTAATTCACTTAATTAATTTGGTTTTGTTGGTCCCTTGAAAAGGCTTTGGTTAAGTTTAGAGGGGGGTGAATATACTTAACACTTAAAACTTTTGGAGTTAACAAACTTAGCAACTTCAAAGACTGCGATACTTGATAGAGTCTCACGACACTCGATAGTCTGGCGATCGCTGAGTCTCACTGAATTTGTGCAGCGGAATTGTATCAAAAATTAAGCCTTAATACTTGTTGTTAAATATGATACCAAGTATTGGATACTCAGTAGTGTATGTGTGTGAGTTCCGTTTGCTAGATTCAGTAAGGTGATGTGCTTGATAAACTAAATGCAGAATATAAATGCAGAAAGTAAGTAGGCAGATTTTATAGTGGTTCTAGGTGGTGTAATCCCGTCACCCACTCTTCTCTGTGATGTTGGAGGTAATTCACTAGCCTTAAGCTCAGTGAGTTCAAAGAGGTGTTTTTCTTGATCGTAAATCAAGCTCGAATTTTCTCTTAATGTTCATCACTTGTATTTGAATAAGGAGTCCTTTATTTATAGGTGGGAGTCCTTGTGACTTGTATTTGAAATTCAAATATAGCCGTTTCAGATTTTGTCCCATTTGACTTGCTTTCTGTCACTGTTCATAGTACTAACACAGTCAGATTTCTTTTTGACAGTGTACAGTCTGTACACCCTTTGACTTGTAACCATTGGATAAAGTCCTAAATCATCCAACGTCCCTTTAATCTCAACCATTGATTTGTTTGATAAAGTCAGAGGTTGTTAGCTGTCCTTATCCATGTTTTCTTCCAATGTAACCTTTGAATAATTCGATGTATGTGTATCAGCAGGTTCCTGAGATAATAAGTATGCTGATATGTTTATCAGTTAGCTGATTCATATTTTGCTAAATTTTGTCCCATTTGACTTGCTTTCTGTCACTGTTCATAGTACTAACACAGTCAGATTTCTTTTTGACAGTGTACAGTCTGTACACCCTTTGACTTGTAACCATTGGATAAAGTCCTAAATCATCCAACGTCCCTTTTAATCTCAACCATTGATTTTTTTGATAAAGTCGAGGTTGTTAGTCATCTCTTATCCATGTTTTCTTCCAATGTAACCTTTGAATAATTCGATGTATGTGTATCAGCAGGTTCCTGAGATAATAAGTATGCTGATATGTTTATCAGTTAGCTGATTCATATTTTGCTAACTGTCTTTTATCTAACTTTTATTTATGAAGTTAGACTACACCTTTTTGCTTATAACAAAGTTCCAATCACCATCCAACTTAAGGAACTTGGACCTTGTACACAAGGTATATGTAATCAGTTTAGGTCATCACAGACTTCCCTAAATTCTGATTCCATATCCTTGACTTTAATTACTAAGTTTGATCCCTTAGCCTTCATTTATTGAGTTTGAGCCTCACTTTTCGATCTTGGCGAGGTTCCTGATAAGTCTACTTGACCTAACTACCCTATGGACTAGAATAGTCTGCTGATGTAAGTCAGCGACCTTTACAAGGGCTTGTTTGATCAAACCTATACAAAGATCAAACTCTAATAAACCTATACATTTGATCTAGACAACCTTTTGCCTTTGCTCTATAACAGTTAGTCTGGCACTCATCACTAAAGCTTAAAAATAAGTCCAACAGGTTTAAATATAGTCTCATCTACTATGTGCATATTACTACGATATCATATAAAGTAAAACATACACAACATTCCGCAAGACAAAATAACCGGTATGATCATGGACTTTTCCTAGAGTGCGGTTTCAAATACAAACCGAGCGAAACCGCTGGTCACAAACTAAAGGTGTCTGTCTCAGAACCGCCAATAGGATCTTTATTGTTGTACGCCAATGGGTTCTTTATCTCTCTTTGGTCTTCATCTTCTTGCTCCATTCATGTTACATAATAATCTATCTAATAAATAATTACACCCGCCGCACACGGGGGCGTTGACGGAATGGGATAAATGCAAAAAGTAAACTAGGTCACGTTCTTCATAATGTACCTAGGACAATTTTTCAAAACCAACATAAAGAAAACATTCCCATCTATCCTATTGGTCGAGTCCATGATCAATCGGGGTCCATATAATCACATTATATCTACACATCTAATCCATACAATTTTATCTTATGAAAACGATTAAATTCTAATTTTAACTACTTATGCGTCCTTATTTTATCACATCAAATAATTAAATAACTTTTAATTAATTATATGACTTAATCAAAAATTAAAATTAACATTTAATTTTAAATCGATTTTAATTTCAATTAAATTAGAACTATTCAAAATAAAATTAAAATTATAAAGTATCCTATTTGTTTCCTTTTCCATAACTAAATTTGGCTTAGGCCTAGCCACTTTCCAAAATCAAAATTTTGGAAGTGTCCTAGGCCTAGGCATTTTACAAATCAAATATTTGAAAAGGGCCTAGGCCTATTCCAAATCAAATATTTGGAAAGGCCAAATAATTTTAGTTTAGGCCTGACACTTTCCAAAATCAAAATTTTGGAAGTGGCCTAGGCCTAGGACTTTTACAAATCCAATATTTAAAAAGGGTCTAGGCCTATTCCAAATCAAATATTTGGAAAGCCAAATAATTTTGGTTTAGGCCTGCCACTTTCCAAAATCAAAATTTTGGAAATGGCCTAGGCCAAGGTCTTTTACAAATCAAATATTTGAAGAGGGACCTAGGCCTATTCCAAATCAAATATTTGGAAAGGCCATTATGCCATATGGTTTCTCAATGGCCAAAACTATTTGAACCATTGGTTGGTCATATGACACAACTAAACAAACGAGATATCTATGCACAATAAATATCACAAAACGAAAAGGGTCGATCTCCCCGTTGGAAGAGGACAGCCGACGACGGCAGCCCTAGAGCCGCCGCCGCCGCAGAGGAGGGGGGCCGCCGCCAGTCGGCCGAGCCCCCAATCAAACCCTAATTTTTTTGTTTTAACGTCTCGTGATTTAAATCTTGCATCTATCGATTAATTACTTCGCAATTAAATTATGCTTATTGCTTAAGCTCGAAGTCTGGCTCTGATACCTCTGTTAGGAAATCACTAGTTTAACGCAGCGGAATTTAAAATTTGATTTCCTTTTACTAGATCGTTCTTCGTTTAATGCAATAAACACGTTAAGTAGTTTGACGGTTATACCTTGATGATCTATAAGATCGTCGCTTTGACCGTCAACAGAGAGTAGTACATTGAGCAAGCCGTCCACGCGTCCGGCCTCTATCGCTAATCCACACGAACTCCTTGCCGGAATCATTCTTGGATTGCTATCGGAAAACTCCGGTTGCTAGATCGGCCTTTTTCCTCCCTCACAAACTCATTATAGGTTGCTCTCTATTTTACAAAAGAACTATGAGCTCTTGCTATTGTGATGTACAAAGAGCTTGACACCCACCTCTTATTTATAGTGTAGGTGGCGCCCCATATAGTGTGGAGGAAAAGAAAACCCTTTTCCCAATAAAATAAGGAAAATCTTCTAGATTGATTTATCTCTTTTATTATAATTAATTCTGCCAATATCTTATATTGAATATAATTATCTTATTACCATAAATCTATTTTTTCAAAATCAATTAATATCTCTTATTAATATTATGGTAATCTTATTAATTAAAGTGCACAATCCAAGTGTATCTTATACACTTAAAAGTGGCGCCCCAATAGTCAAGAGATTGACTTCCGGAATATTCTTTAATTAATATAATTAATATCTTGTATTTTATTTATTCATAATAAATAAATACCACCATATTAATTTACCACTATAACCTTTATAGTCTAGAGATAAACTTTCCTTATTTGGTTATCAACTATAACCGCATTTTAATCCGACTTGATGTTCATATGTGTGTGACCCGATAGGCTTCCGAATATGTTGGCCGTAGACACAAAGTGCAATTTACTAAAATGCCCTTCATACCTAACGATCACGGGATAGCGTCAGCAACACACCGTGACCCCAATCATCGGAAGAGTCAAAAGCAATGACTACTACCTTTCATGTGAAGCGCTTACACGTAACTTACAATCCTATCATTTGTAATAATATTCATACGATCGTATCTCGAGTGTCAATACATTAACGATCGTATCTTATAATCTGGATATCATGCTCTCTCGGAATAACACACTTACTCCCACTTTGCAAAGATTCTCGAGAGCTAGACATTCCTTATAAGAAGGCCATTTCGGATGTTCGATCCCAATCATAGGATACCCGATTCCCGAATGACCAATCATGTATACTCCGCATGCTTCAGTATCATACCCAATCACTACAGCATGATCGCCCCATGGCTAGGAGAAATCTCAATAGTGTCAAAGCATGACAATTCACACCGTGATGCCATGAAGACTCCGGTTAAAAGGATAATTACACAACCGCCACATAGTGTGACACTTAAGTAAGTGGGTCAGCCTAACGTACGCATTCTCTAATACACGTCCACGTACAGTCCAAGTGTCCCTACACTATGATAGACGAGATCTATCCCTACCTTCTAAAAGATAGAAGACATCCAATACGTGCTAGTCTGATTATACTATCAATGTCCCATTTGACAATATGTAAGACTAGAGACATTTAAGTACCAAACTTGTTATAGTGATTAGAGATCTCATCAACCATAATCACTATCATGGTTTCTCTATCACAGTTTGATACTAGGGACGTTACTTTATATATACAACAAATAATATGAAGATTAAACAATATATAATAACATAAGTGCTTTTATTAATCATAATAAATTTATTACATGAACTAAATAGACTGTAAATGACCCGACCCGGTCGGATCCGGTCCAACCCGATTGGGTTTAGGACACCTTTCCAACAAATTCTAGCTGGCCATGAATCCCTTATGGCACTTCGCAGCTCCACAGTCTTGCATCGCAGCATGTCATGAGTCGTAAAAATGGTAGTGGAATATTCTACCAATCACAACAAAATTAAATAGTGTTAGAAGCAATGAGGGAAAATCATAAAACAAGAAAATAACTAAGATGTTTTTAGAATCTCACCACATAATCATGTCAAAAGGCTGAGTTTGTCAATGTCGTCTCAAAACGGGGATTGTTGTTGTTGTCTCCACCTGCATCATTATCTGCATCATCATTTGCATCTTCTTCTTCACTCTTGGACTCAGAAAAAGTCTTCCCACATGAAGAGTGTGATCCATCACAATAGTGTTGAAAATGAAATCCCACATGTGTTCAAACACTATGAAATACCCCTCATTCAAGTCATCAGCGGCCACAAACTTCAGCCACTTGTCCCCAAAGAAACATAGGTTTTGATTGTCTGTCGGTTCAACACTCACTTCCCATGTCCCTATTCGGCTTTTGAGAACAACCCTATTCAGGTTCCGTAGCTTTTCGTCCAAGTTCTTAACATATGCTGGTGGTAGTGTTTATGAAAATAAAACATATCACCAACAATGACATACCAAACTTGTTGAGGAACCACCAACAAGAACTTTGAAGAAATGATCACTATCTATTTTCTTCACTGTAGATTAAAAATGAATGAGAAATCATAATTTGCATTACAATTAGTCCGCATGCCATTCCAAAACAAGACAACATAGACTCAAGCCAAACATAACCAATCACTTAGTACATTAATCCATACATAGTACATACCTGAACTTCTTGTACGATCAACAAGTGTTGTTTGATTTAATACCTGAAGTTCTTCCAGTGTGAGTTCTTTTAATTGTTGAAGTGACGGGGACATCAAGCCTTTTTACATAGATAATGGCTAGTCTGAATAAGTCTATTAAGATATGGATATCTTTGGCATATCTGACTTATGGAAGATATTAACACATGAATACCCTAGGGTCATTTCTTAATAGAACTCATTCAGGTAAGCCAATCTACAAAAAAAGCAAAGAGATCCCAAGGTTTTGTAAACGGGTGACAATCTATTAAAGAAAAGAGATCCCACGACTTTACATTATCGGGTCCAAACAACACACATAATAGGCAAAACAGAGCTATGTATATGGTTAACTAACACGCTTACATTGCCAAAATTAGATTTTAAGGCCTGTATTATGAGTAAAAATGTGACTAGATTAAGTATAATTTCATTTTAACACACTTACATTATGAATGGCATTATAATGAAATTCAGCCTATAACGTCAGCAGTTTTGATGTTACTTTAGCACAATAACGTTAGTTTCATTGGTGTTTCTATTAGAATTAAATGTCCCCTTAAACGACGTTTCTTAGAACGTCATCCGCACCGACGTTTGAAGACAATGTTAACAACAGCCACACCAATGAACAACTAGGTTGCCCTAGTGATCTTTTATGATCGACACGCCATCTCATCCGGTTGTACATGCACCAAAACATTATCAGTAAAGACATTTCAAACACCCGATCGTCTTCCCTATTCCTCTGATCGGGAAACGGCCGGTTCATCGAAAAATACCAAAAAAAAAATCTCCGATTTCAAACCTATTTCTTCTTCTAGATATCAACCAGAAACGAGACACATTACAATAAAACAAATCGAAATGCAAATCTTTGATGATTACTCCATATAAATCGAAATAAATTACACCATTAAAACCATCGATTTATACCAATTTGCAACCGAAATAAAAACAAAAAGATAATTACATGAATTAAAGGTGATGTTGTTCAAAGCGATTTTCCGGCGAAATTTCCGGCGACAAATCCGGCGGTATTCTTAGGGTTGTAGAAGAAGTAATGAAGAAGGGTTGTAAAAGAAGGGTGTTTCAAAGGGAAAAGAAAGAGAAGTAATGAAGATGTTGGGGAAGTTGAAAGGAGTTTTAAAAAGTGAAGAGGTAGAAGTTAAAAAGTGAGGGACTAAAATGTTTATTTTTTAAAATATGAAGGACTAAAGTGTATAGTTTTTAAAAGTTATTAAATTGATTATTTTTAGGTGTGGTACGGAAAAGTAAATGAAAAATAATAAATCAAAGGGTGCCGATAGTATTTTCGTGGTGCCGATAGAAGCCGCCTAAGTATATCGTTATGAAGTTATAGATTGTGAAATATTATGCCGGCTTATTGTGTTTCACAATCATATGGACTCAAATAAGACTTATTGCCACATAAAGTTGTTGTGCTTGTGTTCTCTGAATTTTGTCTTTGGAACATCATGATAATGTTGCTTGGCATGACGTGCGCGCATCATGCATATTGGGAATCCATTTGGATTCATTTCATAGGACCCAGAATGATATTTAGCTTGCCCTAAAGTTGGTATGTCATTCATATCGTTTAGCTTGATTAGAGAGTGTTATACATTGTGATGATGGAAGGAAGAGCTTAATTGTGAGCTGGACTTCCATTGTCCATATATTTACATTTTCTGAATGAAGTCTTATAGAAATAAACCATTTTTGTTTTATCTTAGTTATTAATTAGACATTAATATGGCCCGATTTTTAGCTATCTCTTATTAATGTGGACGCTATCTCCCATTAATATTGATGTTATCTCTCCCACGAATATAGTAAATCGGTTACATATTGGTTTATTAAACGTGAGTTAAAATTATTTCCTTGATGGTTGGAAATTAACTACGGTTACAAAATTGCACTCGGGGCCCTGGTCTAGCCTATATAAGCTTGTGATACCATAAGTCTAGGGCATTCTGAAAGGCATAGACTAGAAGACTTATGAGCACTATAGTTTGTTTTTCTTACTGCATGTTCTTGTCAATGTCGTAGCTAAATATGGAGGTAATATCAACTATAAGATCAAGCTAATCTTGATCGTATTCTACACGGTAATCGTAATAACAATGGATGTAGGTATGTTTCGATTTATTTCACTGCGTGTTTTTATGATATCCTAATATTTTGGATTCTTACACTATTAAGTCGGCGAGAATCGTAAGTGGAACTCCCAATCATCTGTGTAAGTCATATTCAATTTTCGCCAAGAAGAATTTGTTGTTGTGTTGGGACATTTTTGAAAATTGTAAAATTTGACTTATGCAAACTGGTCGTCATTATCAAACCGATCCATTTGATTAAAAAAACATCATCCCTTGGTCCGTGACATCCAAAAATGCTAAGATCGACCAAACCCTTCCCATCCAACGACATAGTACGTGGCAGGAAAAGCTTTTCCATTTATTCTCATTGCTCTTAATTTATTATTTATCCAACAATTTTTCAAACTTTACCCTCATTGCATTAATAATTATGTTATGTTAGGCTGTATACACTAATAATTTTTCAGGTTTTTCGTATATAAGTACCAGTTTTGAGACTTAATTAAGCATTTAGGACATCAAAAAAAACAGGGGGAATGACACCGATGAGCTTATGAACTTTATGATTTGCAATTATAAGCTTTGACCTGTTTTTTACTTTTAAAAAAATTGAAAAAGGGTAAAAACCTTATAAAATCCTGGATGGACTGATATACCCCTCTCTATTTTTCCTCAAATCCCTTAACTCCTTCATCCAATTATTCCTTAACCTCATTATTCATTTCCACCATCCAATTTAATTACCACCATGAATCGAGCAAAATAGGCTCAGCAAAATTCTTGTCATTTCTACCCAAAATCACCCCGTCTTTCTACCCAAATTCGAACCTAGGATCAAGCAAATTTTTGTCAACAATCGAGCTAAGTGTGCAAACTCACCGTAGTTGAGGAAGGTGATCGGAAAGTTGAAGAAGTCGACCGAGCAAGTCTCAGCAAAAGGTATTATTTTGGGGTTTGGTATCTGCATGTGGATTATAATTCAATCGAGTTAATGAATTTACAAAAGTTTGATTTTTGGGTTGAGTTTAAATTTTGTTATGTATATGATTTTGGAGAATAGGAAGATGTGTGATTTGTTATGGTGTTGAATGATGTGGGATCGGTTAAAGCAAATTGTGTAACCAAATTTGTTAGCTTAAACAATGGCGGTGATGAAATTTGTTCAAAATGTGTTATTTGCTTCAATTGTATTCAAATTCCTTTGTTCTTTCATTCGATTGATACTTTTGTTTATTTTTTGTTGGTAATAGATTGGTTGAAAATGACGTTGGTTTATGCACTTAGCGGACAAAATAGGACTGCAAAATGTGAAATCGTAAACCGATGTCAAATTGGTAAAGCAAATGCAGTTTATCAAAAGCTTGACACAAAGCACAAAACAAAGTTGGAACAGTCTTGTTTTGGACATTTAATCCATCTGAAGGATCTGCCAGCCAACCAGATAGTACATCAGTTGATAATGAGGTTGGCGAACCCTGTAAATCGAGAAGTTTTTTGGTTCAAAGTTGGAGCCAAAAAGAAACGATTCAGTGTACAAGAATTTGTGCTTGTTACCGGTTTCTTGGTTGGCAATGATAGTAATGTCGAGAAAGGCGTAGGAAAAGAGTCTAAATTAGTTAAGAAGTATTTTAAAACCTTACGCCGTTGTATAGGAAGCATGTGTGGCAAAAGTTTAATAGCACTAAGAATGATGTGCACTGCTACAAGTTGGGGTTGATCGTTATCTTGACGTCGTTGTGTGGGCATCGAAGAGAAACGTCATGTGGATTGGTGGATTTTTCAGTTGGTTGATGATTTGGATGCTTTCAACAAGTATCCATGGGAAATGAGTCTTATGAAAGCATTGTTCATGTTTTGAGGAGGACCTAAGAGATGTTCTCAAAAAGGTCCCGATCGCATATACTTTCTATGGTTTCCGCATGCTTTGAAGGTATGTAAAAGAGAAATCAGTGTTTTAATTCATATATATATATATATATATATATATATATATATATATATATATATATATATATATATATATATATATATATATATATATATATATGTTGTTTTTTTTTTTTTTGTTATGTTTGGTCAATCACTTGTATGTAAATGCATCGTAGGTTTGGGTACTTGAAGCAATTCCTTCTTTAAGGAAGTTTTCCGAGATTGTTGATGAGAATGCTCTCCCAAGGATGATGAAGTGGGAAATGCAAAAGGGGTCAACTCTGCATTAGTTGAAGTTGTTCTTGAATCGGGAGAGGTAGTGATGTTTAATTTGTATCTTAAGTTTGGTATGTAAATGCATCATTCACATTAATCATGATGCAGTGGATGTAGTTCAAAGTTGGTTCCAACCGGTCGAAAGGAAAAAGCTTATTTTGTGATGCTCCGGGAAGTTGAAGTTGAAGATGATGAAACTAATTATGATAATGCACTGAGCAATCAACGGGTAACGTTGATTATGAAAAGCTAAAAGAATTGGTAAAATTGCTGTGAGTGAAGAGAACAAAAGAATGTGCGAAGAGTTGGTAAAATTGATGAAGAGAACAAAAGAATGTGCGCTTTAGTGGATACGCTCAACAGAAAGTTAAATTGATGGAGGTTCGTCTTTATAATGAAGAGTTGAATGAAATGGAAGATGAAATCTGTGGAGGCATCCCGAAACGGCAAAGATGTAAAGTTAAATTTGTCATTTATGTTGTTTATATATGAGAGAAATAGTTTATAACATTGTATTTGTTGAAATTATGATTAGGAAATGCCGTAGTTGAAGAGAAGGAAGCCGGGGAAGGTGATGAAAAGGTAGGGGAGTTCCCACTAGAAAATGAAAGTGAAGGTGAAGAGAGAAACGAGGCCACTGAAATTGAGGAGGAAGTTGATGTTATTGTGAATGAGGTTGGGGATGGTGATAAAGAGGTAGGGGAGGTCCCACCTGAATATGTGTTTATGGTGATAAGGAGGTAGGTGATGAAGTCCATGCTCCGGTTGAGGCCACTCAAATTGAGGAAGAAGGTGCTGCTATTGTGAATGAGGATGGGGATGGTGATGGTGATAAAGAGGTAGGGGAGTTCCCACCTGAAAATGTAAGCGAGAGTGATAAAGAGGTTGGGGATCAACCTGAAGCCCCGGTTGAGGAAACGGTCGAGGAAACCCGAAACGGTGAAGGTATAATGTGAAACTTGTCATTTTGATTTGTTCATTATGTAGTTTGATGAGAGAATTAGTTCATAACATTTAATTTCTTGAAATTATGATTAGGAAATTCCATGGGTGAAGAGATAAATGAGGCAATTGAAATGGAGGAGGAAGTTGCTGAAAAGCTAAACAAGGTTATGGAATGTGATGTAGATGTAAATATAAGGGAGGAAGGTGAGGCAAACCCAAACGGCGAAGGTATAATTAAATCTGTCCTTTATGTGTTTTGGTGAGAGAATTAGTTTATTCATAAAATTTTGTTTCTTGAAATTATGATTAGGTAATGCCGTAGGTGAAGAGAGAGCCGAGGTCATCTTAAATGAGGATGATTTGGAAAAAGCGGCGGGAAAAAGTTGTTAAAGGTAGATTTACAAAAATAATTAATTTGAGCTTATGTTAGTAGATATATGTATAATCCAAACTAATTACGCTATTGAATGTTTTATATAGTTGTATCGTTTCAATCTACCGACGCTACCGGAAAAAGAAAAGCAATTAGCAAATTTATATTAAACTACCAAAAAAGGAAAGTGAATAAGTATGATGCTTATAATCCGTTCCAAAAATGGATCCTGTGATGATGAAAAGTCTTGATCAGTTTATAGATTCATGTGAAGACAGGTATGAATGTCATACGGTTGAAGTAAACCCTAATTTGTAAACCCTATTTTGATGATTAATTAGTTTTTCTTCCTTTTTATTTATACAAAGGTATGCACAGTGTGAGTTTTGTTGACTTTGACATCCAAGCAAGTATTTTGAAAGGAATTGTGAGGGGGCGAGCTTGCCAAGCAACGTAAGTAGTATATGCTTTAGATTGTAAATTAACAAAGAATTTAGATTGAAAAAGTATGTTTTTGTTTAGTAGTATATATATATTTTTGATATTCGTAATGGATAGTTCATTGTGTGAAATTCGACGGCGATGCTTAGTGGACCCGAACATGTTTGACCAAAATGCACGTGTCATGGATACGCTTATTTGCAAGTTATGTCAAAGGCTTTCACACACGACACATGAGAAAGAAAAGCAAAGGAGGAATTAATATAAGTATGCAAAGGACGATTTGATAGAGTATTTATGAATATTGTGAAGAAGGGCAAATGAATTTAGCAAATCATGGGAAGGTTGCACAAGTTTGTATGTGCCGATGATAGAGAGGGATCATTGGTTTCTTCCGAAATTGATCCGAGTGGGAGGATAATTTACGTGTATGACAAATTTTCCGGGCATGTCGTAAAAGTGCTTCTTGCAAGTTGTGTCACGCCTATGCAGTTGTGATACCGCTTTTATCAAGAACCATGTAAAAGGCTATGAGAATTATTCTGTGAGAAAACTAGCGGTGAAGAGCGTGGATTGTCCATCTCAAGATAATGGGTACGTTTCATAAATTTATGCAATATATATAGGGATTATTAAGGTATTCGTTGTTGTGACTAACTTATCTTGTAATTCTTGTAATTTGGTAGAGTGATTGTGGCATTTTCGTTCTTAAATTCGTGGAGTTCATGCTTGGAGGAGTGGATCTATCATTGATTCGAGTGCGCATATGCCGGATTGGCGAAATAAGTTGGTTGCGGGATTGCTTTCATGGAACTTGCAGACATAGAAATTGCATATGCATTTATATGTCATTGTAAAAGTGTGTTAACCATCTATGAGGGTTTTGGTTATGACTTATCATTAAACTATGTCATTTTAATATTTACAGAAGAATGGGGGTGGTTTGAAGTTTGAAGGAGAACTAAAATGTTTATTGTTGTTTTGAAGAAGGATGTTTTAAAGGAGAACTATGGTTCCTTTATTATTAATATGTATTGTATTGGTAATTGTTATTTTGAAGAAGAATGTTTTGAAGGAGAAATTTGGTTTCATTCTTATTATTATGTATATTGTATTTGTAATTGTTATTTTCTTCCATGTTTGAGAATTAGGGTTTGATTCATTAGTTGGTTAACATTATTTGTTAGAAAATTTGACCCATTGAAATGAAGAAGTTAATTTAGTGATTCTTAAAGAATTATACAAATCAATATAGTTAACGTAAAGGTGTAATTGTAATTGTAATTGTAATTGTAATTGATTAACATTATAATATTTGATGATTTGTCATTGACCCTTAACATAATGGATTCATTTCTTAATTTTAACTATACACAATTTCAAGTTTGTGTTGACACAAGTTTAATTTAACGTTACACAAGTTCAAGATTGTTTCGGTGAATGAGACATGTTTGAGAATGTTGCGGTAAGAACTGGAATTAAACTATTAGAAAATGATAAAATGGGCCTATAAATAGTAGTATATCGAAGAGATACGAATCAGTAGGGTGTCATGGTAGTGTACTACGCCGAAGAGATACAGTTACGAATGTGAAGGGTGTCATGGTAGTGTAAAACGAAGAGATATATACATATATCAATTAATCTGAAGGGTCTCATATAGGTTAAATCGAAGAGACGCCACCACCTTTAAAAAAAGATTAAATGGGCTTATAAATAGTAGTATAACCACAGGTGTACAATTCATATTTATTACAAATAAAAATAAAAGCGAAGAAGAAAATGGATAAGCATACTAAGGAGATCGCAGATTTAAGAAACCAGGTTGAAGAACTGGAAAGAAAATTGGACGCGCGAAGACATGAATGCCATTATGAAATTGATCAACTAAAATATGGATGACACAAGAGTCGGATTCCATGTATCTTGAAGTGGCGATATCAATGACAACATCAAAACAAATAAAAAAGAAAATCAACGATCCGATACGATCGTGCAATGATGCTTACAAAATTGCAAAGTGATGTGCATCTGCATTCGTGCACTATCGCATGATGCCATGGCCGGGAACAATAATGTTTCTTTGGCCCCAAGTGGAGTTGGGTTCACCACAAACTCTCCCAATAAGAGAGCATGTTATAGAGTTCTCGGATCACGGCATGTGATCAAATCCCATCCCCATCCAAACCCCACTTTATCTACATATTTGTATTTTATTTAATAATATTATGTTGTAAAAATTTATGAACTTGAATTATTTATAATATTATCAATCTGCTTTTGATATTATGTAATAACTTTTTCTTATGAAATCATTTATAATATTATCTTTTAAGTGTTTTATTCTTTGTTTTGAATGATCATGGATTTAGTTTCTTTTGTTTTTGAAACGTATGGATGTAGTTTCTTATACATCATTTGTTGCATGCTTGCAAATAAATTAGGTATTAAGGTTTGCAATTAATAAAATAGTAGAATAAGAAAGGAGGATTTGGATGAATAAAGAAGAAGAACCTTTATATATGTTTCGCAATTAATAAAAAGTACAATAAAAGAGGGGGTCCAAAATGAAAAGTACAATTAATAAAATAATATTGATGTACCAATAATGGTACAATGTCACGTACATTGATTAAAGTAACTCGTAAAATGACCCCATGAATCTTTTTTGCTTAAAGTAACTCGTAAACCTAACAAAGCAACAATACCAAGCCTCTATTGAAGAGAATGGCGAGAATTTTATAGCACAGACCAAACTAAACTCAAATATACATCTACCTGGGAGGTGGAGTCTTGTTTGATGGTTGAATATGTGCACAGGTGTGAAGGATCGCACAATAGCCATAGATCGGAAGGAGATGATTCGGATGTGGAATGTGAGTCTATCATCATGAGGACCAAGGATCCCAAGTTGGAATTCCCGGAAGCAATGATTCATAGTAATTTTTCTTCTTTTGAGAACATCCTCTCATCACACTCGGGTATCATTAAGATCATCATTTGGAATTGCAGAGGTGTCGGCTCTAAAGAATTTAGAGGCACATCAAAGAGTTTCTTTGAAAAAGAAACTGATGTGGCGATCCTTCTTGAAACCGCCCAGCGAAAAAAGCCTTTAAAGTCATTGCTAAGATTGGTTTTACAGTTCCATACATTATCCTCTCCTATTGGAAGATCTCGAGGTATTTGTATCATTTGGAATTCAGATTTGCTCGATATTAATCAGATTGAAGCCCGCCCAAATAAATTCATGTCCGTCATCTCTCGAGAATAATCTTTGTAGGATTGATAACTTCAACTTCAATGTCAAGAATTGTAACTTGATAGATTTGGGCTACTCTAGACTCGCTTTTTACTTGGAGCAACCATGCAACTACAGATCGAGACTCTTGTACCATCATCATGTGGGGCTCATCTCCTAAAGTCCATTCTTAGTATTAAAAAAATCTCGCTTTAAATTTGATATTAACACATGTATAATGTTGTTATGACTATTGAATGTTCTAATTAATGTATTCTTGTTGTGAAGGAGCCTCATTGATTGCTTTGGAACCTCTCACTGAGAAATTCGGATTAAGGTCAACACTTATGCCAAATTGCATGGATATTGATGAGAATGGTAGAGGCATGGTGGCCATTGGTGGGGTCTTCATGACGGTAATGGAATATTGTATAGAGGATTCGTGGGATTTATGGGAAGAAACTCCATCCTTCAAGAAGAATTCCGCCTATCAAAGAAGCTTTGTGGATTGCTAAGGACTATGGTGTCTCCCCAGGTTGTTGTGGAATCGACTGTCTCTCTTTGTAATGACTATTAACGGTGGATCTAGGAATGATGACGGCAGATCGCTTGTTGAAGATATCCTTGCCTTAAAGAATTCTCGCATAAATGCTAATGTGTGTTATTCAAATAAAAGGCGGGATGATGGAATAATAGCCAAAGGTTAGTATCATCAACATTTACATTTTTGGTTGTGCATGTAATTGTACTTCATTTCTTACTTAGGTTCATTTTGGAACTGATTATCAAGTTTAAACCCTATAATCAAGTTTAAAACAAAACGATATAACTCGACACAAAGTTAAAGTTGGGTAGAAAATTGTATTTTGATAGATATATGAAGATAAATAAAGATTAATCACGATAGAATAAAATTAAACCATACTCCTTAATTAATATAATGACACAAAGTTAAAGTTGGGTAGAAATTTTGATTTTTGATAGATATATTAAGATAATTAAAGAATAATCACGATAGAATAAAACAAAACCATACTCCTTAATTAGTGATATGGTTTAACATTAAAATACTCACGATATAATAAGGTAGTTGATTGAGTACGCTTGTGATATTATTGAAGGATTAATTATTATAGGAAAGGTTCTCAAAATGAATTTGTTTTGGTTTTTTTTAAATAAAAGGTGGAATTTGATTTAGAAAATGTGAATACAAGGCTTCGATTCGCTTCAACTACCAAAGTCATGAAGGTTTACGCGTTGCTGAAATGTTTCAACTACAAAGTCGCTTTTGAAAAGTGAAACGCCGCATCCATTTAATTGCTTGCAACGCTACAATTAACATAAGGTTAACCTAGGCTATATATATTCTGGGATGATGCTGAGATAAATACCATATATCTCTAAATCAGGAAGCACATCAAAGAAAAAAAATGACAACGGAAAGAAACGAATTCATGAAAATGCTTTGGAGGAAGAAAGGCAACAAATTCAATCATATTCAAGCAAGAACTGGAGGAAGAGATGAAGCGGTTAAGGAAGGAATTTATGCACCAACCTGAGGAGCAAAAGCATGACATGATGGCACGAGAGATGGAACTTCTTCATGAAACCGAGAACATCAACGTGAAGGTGGTTGAGGAGGTTGAATCAAGAGACCGTGAGGTGGAAAATGGAAAGAGACGATGCACTCTACAAGAGGAAGATCAATCAAGTTGTCCAGGTTTGCAATGAGACGACGGGGAAAAGGATTGCACATCTCGCCACATTATCTGTGATTTCAAAACTTTGTTGTTGTTATGTCTGCTTGTTTAATTTTAATTTTACCGCTTGTTTGCGTAAACTTTGGGTTTAATTTTATTTTTTGTTTGTATAATTTATTTTCATGTCCTCAAACTAATGCTTTTATTTTTATGTTCATGTTTATTGTATAATATATTTATCTCAAATATTTCTGCTTCTTTGAAATTGCCATGAGTTTGGTTTGTTATGCTTTTTCCTTGGGGTTGGTTCTGGTTTTGTATATGTTACACAAGTTAAAGCCTGTATGCACCAACTGGAGGAGCAAAAGCAAGACATGACACAGAGATGGGAACTTCTTCATTAATTTTAATTTTCTGGTTTTGTATATGTTACACAAGTTAAAGCTTGTGTCAATTTGAATTGTATGTTGTTATTTTAACAGACTTGGAATGAGCAGACTTGAATCATACGTAGTTTATAAGAAAATAAAATGATTTGTATTGCTTATGTGAGTTGAATGAAAAAATTAATTAGTGTCTGATATAAAAGAAAGAAAAAAGATTATATTAATTAACGGGGAGAAATAATGTAATTATAGGATTTTCATACTTTATAAATTATAATAATAAAGAATATAAGGAAGAAAAAAAAAACATGCATAGAAGGCGTGAAAAAGAGGATTGCATTAAAAAAAAATAACAACTACTCAAGCGTGATAAACAAGAAGGAAATAAAAAGAGAATATACCGTCCCATCGCATTTATTGTAAGAGGCGTGAAAAAAAAAGTAGAAAGAGGACAAAACATGACATAATCGGTGGCAAGGGTCCATTGTTGACCATGGACCGCCCATTCCCCTTCATTTTTATTCATTTCATTTTGTTTTTAAGCGAGTAGATAGTAGTAGTACCATTTTCACAGATTTAGTAATGATAGAGCGATGTGTCACGACAATTGACATTATGGTGATTTTCACTATTGATATTTGATCTTTTAGATTTATGACATACAATAAGCCCGCTTATGGTGTCTTATGTGAGTATGTCACTCAATCTTACGCTTAAGTCCGTTATGGTGTGTTATGTGAGTATGTCACTCAATCACCCGCTTAGTGTGTCTTACGTGGGTGTCTTAGTATGTCACACAATAAGTCCGTTTATGGTGTCTTATGTGAGTATGTCACTCAATATGTCCGCTTAGGGTGTGTTACATGAGTATGTCACTCAATAAGTCCGCTTTAGGGTGTCTTACGTGAGTATGTCACACAATAAGTCCGCTTAGGTGTCTTACGTGAGTATGTCACACAATAAGTCCGCTTTATGGTGTCTTACGTGAGTATGTCACTCAATATGTCCGCTTTAGGGTGTGTTATGTGAGTATGTCACTCAATCAGTCCGCTTAGGGTGTCTTACGTGAGTATGTCACACAAAAAGTCCGCTTTATGGTGTCTTACGTGAGTATGTCACACAATAAGTCCGCTTATGGTGTCTTATGTGAGTATGTCACTCAATATGTCCGCTTAGTGGTGTGTTACGTGAGTATGTCACTCAATAAGTCCGTTAAGGTGTCTTACGTGAGTATGTCACACAATAAGTCCGCTTAGGTGTCGCCTTACGTGAGTATGTCACACAATAAGTCCGCTTTATGGTGTCTTACGTGAGTATGTCACTCAATATGTCCGCTTAGGGTGTGTTATGTGAGTATGTCACTCAATAAGTCCGCTTTATGGTGTCTTACGTGAGTAAGTCACACAATAAGTCCGCTTTAGGTGTCTTACGTGAGTATGTCACACCATAAGTAGTCCTAATTGAATCGTAAGTCCGGTTATGGTGTCTTACGTGAGTATGTCACACAAAAAGTCCGTCTTTATGGTGTCTTACGTGAGTAAGTCACACAATAAGTCCATTTAGGGTGTGTTATGTGAGTAACTCACTCAATCATCCGCTTAGGATGTATGTATTAACTATTTTTTTAATAATCAAACGATGTAACTGTAATAAATAAATAAATAAATATAATCAATCAAATGATTTAACTAGAATAATTATTTTCAATTTTTTTAATTTTGTGATCGAACCCTTCTCTCCTCTCCATCATCATCAATTCCCGCCTTAAGTCGCTCCCTCTCAATTGTTTGCAACCAAAATTTTTGGGGCCTGCTTTCCCGCTAAGAATCGCCCAAAATTTAGAAATTTTCAAATTCCCTATTTGATTTGATTCAATTCTTCACCCACAACTAACCCTCTAACCAACCCAAGTACACCCCGCCTTTCATTGATGTGTTTCCTTTTTTTGATCTTCCCACCATTCAACCTTCAAAATCTCCATTAAAGAAACCAACTAGAGCTAATTTTGGTGAGTTACTCTGCTCTTTTGTTTTAGCTTTTCTTCTATGGTGAGTTACTCTACCTCTTTTGTTTTTCCAGAATGTTGTTACATTTTTTCGAATTTGAACTAATTTCTAACATATTTGTGTGAATTAACAGGGCATCAATGCCTTAACAGAGCTAATTTTGGTGAGTTACTCTGCTCTTTTTAGCTTTTCTTCTAGGGGCTTTCCGATGTACCTCTTTTGTTTTTCCACAATGTTGTTACATTTTTTTGAATTTGAACTAATTTCTAACATATTTGTGTGAATTAACAGAGCATCATTGCCTTAACGTGAGTTACTCTGCTCTTTTGTTTTAGCTTTTCTTCTAGGGGCTTTCCGAGTTGCTTTCCGAGGCAACTCTTTTGTTTTTCTAGAAATTTGGCACCATTTTTGTGAATGTGAGCTAATTTCTAACATATTTGTGTGAATCTACCTAGACATCAATTACTTAACAGAATTTTGGTGAGTTACTCTGCTCTTTTGTTTTAGCTTTTCTTCCAGGGGCTTTCCGAGGCAACTATTTTTTTTTTCCAGAAATTTGGTTACATTTTTGTGAATTTGAGCTAATTTCTAACATATTGGGGTGAATTTACCTAGACATCAATTACTTAACAGAGCTAATTTTGGTGAGTTACTATGCTCTTATGAATTATGTTTTTTTTGAAACGAAGAAGCAGTCAAATTCACTCATAGATTGCACTCTTGTGAATCGAGAGTACTTGTTGTATGCGTTAGTAATTTATTTGAGATATAGACAGACCATTTAATACTCAATTATGCACAATTCTTTTCATAGTGCCTCGCAATCTCTCAAACGAATCAAGCAAAATATGAAGGGTACTTCTCCGATTTCCATTCTTCTAGCAAGGTAAATGAATCTGGGACATTTCATGAGCGCACATTGTTATGCAAATGTATGCGTTCTCGCAAAATTGGTGACCTCGAGAGAATGATGCTAACCCATGAGACTGCTTCTACGGTTGTCCTTATTGGCCGGTATGACTAATTTTTTTGGTTATACTTTCCATTTACTTTCAAGGGATAATGTGTCTCAGATAATAATTGGAATTTCTTATTTTGCGGGATGATGAAGTCAAATGTGACTATTTCATATGGCGTGACAAGGTGTCTCAGATCTCACCGGGCCATATGGCAAAGTGTCTTCATCTACTAGGCCATATGGCAAGGTGTCTTCATCTACCGGGCCACATGAAGATGTTACCTCTGAAAATTGATGAAGAAAATGATAAACTTGAATGCACAATCGGTGTCCTTCAAAATGATATTGAAATGATAAAGTGCATGCGAGACAATGATGCAAAAAAATTGAACAAGTTGAGATCAACGTCACTGAGTTATTGAGAGGTCACAATTCAGATTCCATGGTTCAAATGTTACTCCTTGATAGAGAAAGGATTGCTCGCCTGGAGACACTACTTGAGAAGACCAGGGTAGGGAACAATTCATCTCAAAAGAAACTTGTATTATTGACTATTACTTGTCTAACCTTTTATTTCAGATGTCATCTTACGAAATAAAACTAAATTTCTTGGTATTCTCAGATTTCTCTGATATTTCTCAGTACATTTCATTTGGTTTTCTTATCTAATGGTTATTTGAAGGATTTGAATGGTTATCACATTAAACAAAAAGGAGAACAACCAACACATCAATGTTTTACAAGCTTAAACCCGTATCCTGGGCCAACACAAGCTTGAACTTGTTTCCAGGGCCGACACAAGTTTAAACCTGTTTCTTTTTTTTTGAGAAGATAAACATGTTTCTAGAGTGAATGTTTTACAACACCCTTAATGGACGCAAAACACCACATTCGTGACACTCGAACAACGTCCCTTCACATTAAACAAATGAGAACAACCAACACATCAATGTTTTACAAGCTTAAACCCGCTTCATGGGCTACACAAGCTTGAACTTGTTTCCGTGGCCGACACAAGTTTAAACTGCTTTACAGAGTGAATGTTTTACAACACCCTTAATGGACGCAAAACACCACATTCGTGACACTCGAACAACTTCCCGTCACATTAAACAAATGAGAACAACCAACACATCAATTTGCCATCATTTAAAATTCAACATCATCTACATCTTCCAGATTTAAACATCAACCAATCAACCAAAGAAGAACAACCAACACATAGAATTTGCCATTATTCAAAATACAATAACAAACAAACACATCAACACATCACTTTCCATTATTCAAAATACAACACAAGTTACGTCTTCGAATCTTACACATCAACCAATCATCCACAATGATTAAACATCCACAATATGTAAACATCTCATCCTCTTCATCAACAAACAATACTTAAATACTTAAATGAACACAATATGTATCCCATCGCCTTCCTGTAATATTGTCAAAGAAAAGGTAACAAGCTTAATGCAATGTAACATGATTGAATATAAAAGAACTCTAAATATTAATCCATACAATACCTTATCATGGCAAAGTAGAGTGTCGCCGTGAGCATTTCTCCACCAATCAAACTCTTACAAGTTGAAGCGTAATGACCATTGACACCGCATTTTCCACAAACATACTTCGCCTTTTCGTCCCGGCCGAGCGTTTCCTCTTTTTTGATGGCCGCCCACTTTGTCTCTTTGGCACCTTCGTGGCAAAACCACATCGTTAAGAACATCATCGGGATACACACATTCATCTTCATTTTGAAGTGGATACACACATTTGGAATAACCTAGCCTCCAACAATTGACGCTTATAATACCAAGTGCAATACTTGGAGGCTTGCTTCCTCAGATACTTCAACACAAAGAAATGCATGCTCGCATGGATACATATCCATCTGGAATTTTTACATGTACAAGTCTTCAAATCCAACTCAACGATGTAAGAAATAACAAAGATCCTTTTCACTTAACATCATACTTATCTCGAGGAAAGTGTATTAATCGAAAATCGTTTACCGACTCGAAGCTTTTGTTCACTTCGATTTCAATTTGGGAGTAAGAGCATCTTGGCAATTTGTAGATGATTCATTTCTTTTAGCAAACCAATCTCGTAACATCTCCCGATATGTTCAATCAACCCAACAATTGAAAATTCTCGTGCACGCTTTAGCCTAGCATTCACAGACTCGGCATGGTTTGTGGTCATTATGTTGTAACGAAATCCCTCAAATTTTGCTCTAGCCCACATAGGGGAATTCTCGCTTTTTCAAATATTCGCGCCTTTCGGACATTTACTACATAAAGTTTCAAATGCAACTTGAATTCGATTCAGATAGGCCTCTGCAGCCTTTCTCGAAAGAGCTTTCCCACACCACGCCTGGGGATATTTCATCCTCAAATTCTTTTGCATGTGATACATGCAATGCCCATGGTGCGCATTCTTAAACACCGCCTTGAAAGATGTTTTAATACTATCGGCACGATCAGAAAGTATCGCAAGATCATTCGTGTCCCCAATGATGGGTTTTAGCTTATCAATAAACCATGTCCAAGACTCTATACTTTCAGAAGCAACAACACCCCAAGCAAGTGGAAATATTTGATGATTTGCATCTTGACATGTTGCCACAAGTAAGGTCCCTTTATTACGCATTTTTAAATGCGTGCCGTCCACTTTCCGCATCGCCAAATAAAATCCCTCAATACTTTGACCAAGTTCCATGAAAAAGTATTTGAAAATATTCCCATCACTTTTTTCAATATGATATACAGTGTCCGGATTTCTAGCCTTCATCCTATAACAATATTTGGGTAATTCTCCCCAACTTTTGTTTGGATTACCCCTTATCAATCCTTCTGCATAACCCTTAGCCCTGTACGCCTTGCAATAAGTTACATCATATCCAAATTCTTGCCGGAAATCATGCATCAAGTCCTTTGCGCGTTAATACGATTGGCATCTTTAAACCTTCGCAAAGTATGTGCCAATTAGCTTGTGCGTAGCATGTCTATGGTCTTTTCGAGGAGCAATAGGTGGGCAACTATGCTTGTTTGCATATGTTACCACTACAAATCGCTTAGATGGTGCTTGAAGTTTGGTGGCTCAGAAAGCGCCATTTGCATCCGCCGCTTCACATAAAATCAATAAACGCTTTTGTTGAAGTTTACGCTTTGAATTCAAACTTGTACTTCGTAGCCAACTTCGCAAGTTTGAATACCAAAAACTTTTGCATTTAAACGGATCATTCACATGAAAGTCTTCATGTTCGGGAATGCACACTAAAGTATCACCTACAAGACGGCTACAACGAAAGTCTTCATGTTCAATTCTTTGCACGTTAACCATAGTTGGGGTGCATTCAAGGGATCAACAACCTCATTTCTCTCAACAAAGCCATCAAGATTATCATTTGACAATTCATCACCCGCCATGCTATTTCTCTCGATATGATTCTTCTAAATAAACATCTTCACCCAAATTCACCAATAAGGAGTCTTCAAGTTGCTCATTAAAGTCCATGTTGTCACCCCCCGTGTTCAAATGAGAATCTTCGACACATGTCTCTATGCTTTTGTGGAAATATTACAAAGATTATTTTCAAAGAGATTGAAGTTCAAAGAGGTGCCTCAGGAGTTCGTGACAGATATTTTGTACACTTTATTTAATTGTAAAAGACATATTAATTGTGATACATATAAACAATTAATATGTCAAACTCTAGTTTACTTTATGTCATAGACATATTAATTGTGATACATATAAACAATTAATATGTCAAACTCTAGTTTACTTTATGTCATAGACATAGCTTTTACTTTTACTTTTGCATGCTTGCCGCCCACATCTACATACTCAAGTGGCCGCCCAAGCTAGCTTGCTAGTCTCTCTCAATTGTATCTATTTATACACCTCTCATATCAATGAATAAACTAAGTTGAAGTTTACTCTTGTGTTTATCACATTCTCAAACTCTCTTTATGGTAGCAGAGCCTTACTGAGTTCTAAAATCCGCTGCAAAACTCAGTTCCTTTTCAGAAAAATGTCAACATTATCTGAAGTTTCATCTTCCTCAGTAGACTCACAAACGCCTCTCAAGAGACCGGGATAATCGAACACTCTTCTTTTACAAATCATAAACTTGATGGTAACAATTACTTGCTATGGTCAAGGTCTATGAAAATGTATATCTCCGGCCAGGGTAAGATGGGATATCTGTCTGGTTCCAAACCTGCCCCTGCTGAAACTGACCCCAAGTTTGAAGCATGGGACACAGAAAATAACCAAGTCATGACCATCTCACGAGGTCTATGACAAAAGAGATCAGTGAGAACTTCATGATGTATGACACTGCTAAGGAAATCTGGGATAATGCCAGAGACCTTTACTCAAAAAAGGACAATACATCTGAAGTCTATGAACTCGAAGCTCAGATTCAAAACTGCAGACAAGGAGATATGTCTCAGAACTCAATATTTCAATCAACTATCTAAGGCATGGCAACACCTAGATATGTTGGAAACTCACACTGAATGATGTCAAGGATGCTGCTCTATATAAAGACATCATAGAAAAGAAGAGAGTATTCAAGTTCCTCACTGGACTGAACCCTACTCTTGATGATGTTAGAGGAAGAATTCTTGCCATAAAACCTCTCCCAAATCTCAAATCCATGTTTGCTGAAGTCAAACAAGAAGAAAGCATGAGGAAAGTCATGTCAACAACACCCTGCCGATAACCCTCATCAAGGTACGCCTCTTGAATGTCAGGAAGGCTGCAGAGGTTACTGGGACTTACAGGAAGCCTGCTGAGAAAACTGGAAGGTTGTTCTGTGATCACTGCAAACGCACAAATCACACCAAGGACAATTGCTGGAAGCTTCATGGCAAGCCTAATCCTCTAAAACCTCAAAACCAACCAGGAACATCAAGGCGCACTTGTCGCTGATTTAGAGAATGACAACCATCCAATGCTCGCTTGTCGCCTTTAAAGCCTTTATTGCTCAAAGATCGGAAGGTAGCTCCTCTACCGAAATGGCCACTCATGCTAAAACAGTATATTCCGCTCACCTCTTAGTAATGAGACTTGGATTATTGATTCTGGGCTTTTTCCACATGACTGTAATAAAAAACTCATTACCCATTATATGCCATGCACCCAAATTCACAAAATTAAAATCTGCTGATGGTTCTATTTCTTATGCAAAAGGTGTTGGGAAGGTTAAACTTACTAATCGATATATCTACAAGGGTCTTATTTGTTCCAAGGTTAGATTGTAACCTTATATCTCACAAGAAACTCACTAAAGATCTGAATTGGATCAAGTGTTTTTGATAAGGATCAATGCACATTCCAGATCTTTCTTCACAGAAGTGATTGGTCAAGCTAAACCCTACTCAGATCAAGTTTGTGATCAACCTCGCTGAAGACAGAAGATCAAGACCGAATCGCCTCAGAAATGCACTCAAAACCTAGACAATATCATGTTATGGCATTATAGACTAGACATCCAAGTTTTGGTTATTTAAAGTCTTTAATTCCGAATTGTTTAAAGGATGTAATCTTAATGATCTTCAATGTGATATTTGTCAATTTGCCAAACTCACCAAATCTGTGTATACTAAATTACCTCACTTCCCATCCACACCTTTCACCTTAATTCACAAGTGATGTATGGGGACCTCAAGAGTGAAAAGTATAACAGGCAAGAGGTGGTTTGTAACCTTCATAGATGACCACACCGTAACCACTTGGTTATTTTTAATGAAGGATAAATCAAGTTGGATCCATCTTTCAAGAGTTTTACAACATGGTCTCTACTCGCTTTGACATTAAGATTAAAATTTTGAAGACTGACAATGCTCTTGAATATTATGAGTCTAATCTCGCAATTTCTGATGAATAAGGGAATTGTCCATACCAATAGTTGTGTTGAGACACCTCAAAGAAAATGGAGTTGCCGAGAGAAAGAATAGGCACTCTTTGAAATGGCCAGATCAATCATGTTCACTACAAATGTTCCAAAATATATGTGGGGTGAAGCTATATTGATCGCCACATACTTAATCAACAGGCTTCAAGTAGAGTGTTAGGTTTCAAGACTCCTATCCAAACCTGCCACCACACACACTCCTCGCCTCTCATCTTATTGCCCAATTGCCTCCAAAAATCTTTGGTTGTACTTGTGTTTGTTTATATCCATGCCCAACACAGTAAAACTTGATCCCAAAGCTCACAAGTGCATTTTCCTAGGGTATGCTAAGGATAGGAAGGTTACAAATGCTATTCACTCATCAAAAGAAATTTTACAACTCTATGGATGTAAAATTCTTTGAAAGGACTCCCTACTATAGCAAGTCTCTTCAAGCGATCACCGATGGAAATCTTATTGAAATTGATCTAAACTGCGTTCCTCAACAACCTCTTAACCTCAAAGAACTCATCGAGACTCAAGAGATCGAACCTCAAGACTTATCGACCCGAGCCTCTGGACCTCAAGACCCTCATCGACCCAGAGCCTCACTGAACTCGAGCTCTGCCGAGCCTCAACACCTCATCGACTCAGAGGCTCACCAACCACAAAGACCTACCGACATTGATGACGGACTCCTATTGCTCTAAGGAAAGGCAAAAGATCATGCACCGATCATTCTATTCATACTTATTTATCTTATGACCAGCTTGTCTCCTGAATTTGCTATGTTTACACAGACTCTGACTCTCACTCTATTCCTAAAAATATTCAGAGGCCCTTCAAAATGATAAGTGGAAGGTCACTGTTAAAATGAGATGATTGCACTCTCGGATAATCATACTTGGGACCTCACAACTCTCCCCAAAGGCAAGAAGACAATCACCAGAGATGGTTATTCACCATAAAATACAATGCTGATGGTACAATTGACAAGTACAAAGCCAGATTGGTGGCAAGGGGATTCACTCAAACTTTATTGACTATAAGGAAACTTTTGTACCAGTGGCAAAACTCAACACCGCCGTGGTTCTCGATCTCTAGTCATCCAACTGGGTGCCTCTCTACACCAATTGGATATCAAAAATGCTTTTCTCAATGGTGATCTCACCGAGGAAGTCTATATGAATGTACCTCCCGTTTTGTCAATCCTCACACTCAGGGCAAGGTATGCAAACTCGTAAAATCTCTATATGGCCTGAAGCAATCCCCAAGAGCCTAGTTTGGGAAACTTACTACCGTGGTCAAAGCCGCTGGATATCATCAATGCAACTCAGATCACACTATGTTCATCAAGACAACCAACCAGAGAAGGTCTATTCTTATTGTATATGTGGATGATATCATCCTTACTGGAGATGACTCTACTGAGATTCAAAATTTAAAGACTCTACTGGCAAAGGTGTTCCAAGTTAAGGATCTGGGCTACCTCAAGTACTTTCTTGGTATGGAAGTGGCTAGAAACACCAAAGGCATTTCAGTCTCCCAAAGGAAGTATGTATTGATCTATCAAGGAAACGGCATCTTTGGGATGCAAACTCGTTGTATCCCAGGTAGACCCCAAGAACCCCTCTCGCATGGTGACATTGTCGTTTAAAAGAACAATATCAAAGGCTTGTAGGTAAACTCATCTACCTTTCTCACACAAGGCCTGATATTGCATATGGGGTTAGTCTGGTCAGTCAGTTCATGCACTTCCCCTCTTGAGCAACATTGGGATGTCGTGAATAGGATCTTGAGATATTTAAAGTCCACTCCTGGCCAAGGCCTGCCACTTCACCAAGTCTACCGATAGATCAATCAAGGTCTACACCGATGCCGATTGGCTGGATGTCACATTGATGACGATCTACCACAGGCTATTGCTCATATGTATGGGGAACCTGGTTACTTGGAGAAGCAAGAAACAACCTCATCAGTGTCAAGAAGCGATCTTGAAGCCGAACTCGTGGCACTTGTACTTGGCATTTGTGAAGCTCTATGGCTAAAAAGTGGTACTGATCGAACTTCAAAGAACCTCTCAAGAACCTATCACACTCTGCAGGATAATAATTCACCTTATGCATGGTCAAGATCATGTCCATCATGATAAAACCAAGCATGTGGACATTGATGGACACTTTCTCAAGGAAAAGATTGATGCCAAGATTATTCAACTCCAAAGTATGTTCCTCAAAGAGATCGAGAATGCCGATATTCTTACCAAGGCTATTCCACCTCTTATGTTCAAAGAGACTTAGTAGCAAACTTGGTCGCATCAACATATACAAACCAGGTTTGAGGGGATGTGGAAATATTACAAACATTATTTCAAAGAGATCAAGTTCAAGTAGGTGCCTCAGAGTTCGTATGCAGATATTTTGTACACTTTATTTAATTGTAAAAGACATATTAATTGTGATACATATAAACAATTAATATGTCAAACTCTAGTTTGCTTTATGTCATAGACATATTAATTGTGATACATATAAACAATTAATATGTCAAACTCTAGTTTACTTTATGTCATAGACATAGCTTTTACTTTTACTTTTGCATGCTTGCCGCCACATCTACATACTCAAGTGGCATGCCAAGCTAGCTTGCTAGTCTCTCTCAATTGTATCTATTTATACACCTCTCATATCAATGAATAAACTAAGTTGAAGTTTACTCTTGTGTTTATCACATTCTCAAACTCTCTTCACTTTCTATTCTTACATCCAACATCTCTTCCATGGCATTCCCAACAACATCCACATCTATCTCTTCATTAATGCCTTTTTCAACACATGTCTCTATGCTTTCTATTCTTACATCCAACATCTCTTCAATGGCATTCCCAACAACATCCACATCTATCTCTTCATTAACATTCTTTTCAACACATGTCTCCATGCTTTCTTTCTTACATCCAACATCTCTTTCATCCCATTTGCCAAAACATCAACATCTGTCTCTTCATCTCTTTCAACACATGTTTCTTGACTTTCCGACACATTTACTACTTCACATGTTTCTTGACTTTCATAAACCTCGGTACACTTTTCCTTTTCCTTCAAACATATTAATAAAGCATCTTGTTTTAAATTACAAACATATATAAACCGATTCACAAGCTTATCGCAATCAAGCACCATCGGTCTAGCTTTACTAATGGGGACCATATATTTCATCTCAAACTCATACTTAGTTGTATCGATTTCCAACTCATTTTTCACCATGTCATACAATTTTTCAAATGTAATGTTTTTTTTGACACTCAGAATCGTCGAAACTTCTTCAGATTCACACCCTACATACTTCCAAGACCATAGACCATTGACGTCTTTTTCAATCTCCACAGGGTAAAATATAAAAATACAAACTTTATCTTCCATCACGCTTCACCGAGATCCTGTTTTTATTCAACACAATAATTACAAACCAATATACACATAGACAAAATCCATAATTCCGTTCAAATAGCCATTAACAAGTTTAAACTTGTGTCACACTATAATCAATCCACCTTGAAATACAGATAGAAGTTCACATAGCCATTACCAAGTTTAAACTTGTGTCACACTATAATCAATATTTTAAGATTAATACGATTACCATTCACCTGGAAATGCAGCTAGATATAACCAAATAGATAGAGAGAGAGAGATATATATATATATATATATATATATATGTAGTTATACCGGGTAATAACTGCACAAATCACCAATTCAACATTTAATCATTTCAATTCAAATCAAATATCCATTTTCAATCAGGGTCGCCCCCATTTTCAATTCAATTCAGAGTTAAACACACGGTTTAAGCTAATCCCGCAGGGTAAGTAAACTAACAAACTCAATTTCCCTAAATTCACATACCGGTATGGAAAGCCAAGAAACTCTTTCGATTACCACCCAGCTCGGCTAAGACAATGATTGACGGAGAAGAAGAAAAGAGAGGGCTGTTCCGGCGAGGACAATAACTGGACACCGATGGAGAGACACAGCAGAGTTATTCGCTTTGCAAAGAGAGGCGAAGCAGAGTAATTGATATCGATCGATTTTGGCGCGTAAATTAGGGTTGGTTAATTTACCCGCCCTAATTTGGGGGTCGGATTAAGCAAAGTTTAATGGGATGTTTAATTAAGGGTTAATTACATTTTTAGTGTTAAGTAAATCACCCCAAATCAAGAAGGGAGGGCATTAATGGCTTTTCACCTAACTTGGAGAATCCAAGCTTGTTCATGACATGATTTATGTCATGTTTTATTATTGCAATAATTTCGATTAATGAGCTTAAATAACTAGCGCCAAAAATATCCTTGTTTATAATGACAAAAAAAACACATTAAGGACAAAATTAACCCTATTATCTATTCTTTCAACGTTCAGCCATTTCCAATTTCTTCATCGTCTAATCAAGGGTGATCTTGCTGTTGATACATCCACATTCCGTTCTATTGATTTACAGGATGTTTCATTTGGCCTTCGGTTGCAGCCATGAAACAGTGGCCGGTTTTGTGCTTTCCATTGTGAATCAATTCAGCTCGACATTTAATCACTAAGAAATTTTCTTATTGTCTTGTCCAATTAAATAATCCAGGAAAAAGCAAGATTAGCTGCTGCTTTGCTTCCGGAAGGCTCCAAAGTAGTATCAACTCCATTGCTCAAAAGTCCCGCTGGTATGGAATCCTTTTATTTCATCACTCTTCAATGAGTTTCAATGATCGGAAATGGAAACGGTAGTATAAATCACAGCAGCAACAGCTGGCGGTGAAGCAGAATCAAGGGAATAACATAGACTTTTCTTCGAGAAGATATCTATGGCGAGTTGAAATCGATTTTGGTTCGTACGATCAAAGCCCAACGTTTTATAGATCAAGAAGGGTATTTGATCTTTGTTAATTGATTGAACATAATGGAACACTTTATAATACCACTTTGTCAGCCTATAGCCCTTTATCAGTTATTGATTTGAGTGTAAATTTGCTCAAAGAGTCATTACTGACATCGATTTGGAACTTATGTGATAATCTTGTTTCACTTAATCTTTATGGAAATTCCCTGTCTGAAACTATAAATATGCCTGGATTGCGAAATGCTACTTGCCAAAACTTGCATTTTCTTGATTTTGGGCATAATGTGTTTTTGGGGATTTTTCGGAGTCTATAACTAAGTTTATTGGTGGGGTTGAGTTTGATTTGGAATAAATTGGTGCAATGATGGTGGCTTTGAGTATGATTTAGAAAAAAATTGATGCAGTGACATTGATGTCAATGGATATACATTTGTTTAGGTGTGCCATTTGAAGTCTCTAGCAGCATGATGGTTACATCAGTAACTTCAGTAACACCTTGGCTTACTTGTTAGTAGAATGGTCTAAAGCATTTTCCCATGTTTTTTACCCGTTTGAGTGCTCTGCGACATTAATGTCTTTATGTTTCCTTTTATTTCAGGGTCATTAACAGCATGAAGTGACATTGAACAATGTCATTAAATTCTACCGTGTGTTTATATGAATAGAAGAGGTAATATTCATTCTTTTCCTACCTCTTTTTTATTGTTGCAGGTGGGTGAAAGAGGAGTTCAGATGCGTGGAGGACAAAATCAGAGAATAGCCATTGCAAGAGCCATAATCAAATCATCAAAAAATCTCTTACTAGATGAAGCAATAAGTGCATTAGATGCAGTATCCGGAAGAAGTATTCAAGAAGAATTAGACAAAGTTGCTCTTGGGCGTACTACAATCATTATAGCTCATCGTTTATGCACCATTAAACAATCTGATATCATTACAGTAGTCTAAAACGGCATGGCCATGGAAAGTGGTTCACATGATGAGCTGATGGGGAATGAAAATAGCTTGTATACGTCTCTTGTTCGTCTTCAAGAAACAAAATCAGTTGAAGAACATGGGAATTCCGCTACACCTAGGGTGCCGAATGCAAGAAGTGAAAGATGGAGTTGTAACGCAAATTTCGTGTTAATCCCTGAAAATAACAAAGAAAACACAAAATTGTAACAAATCGAATTTTATTAATTTATAAAATAAAAAGCGGTTACAAATCTCTTGAATCCTTCGATTCTCCTCTTTTAATTGTTGACAATTATTGGACTCCCAGTTTAGCGGAAGATCTTGAATTTGGTGATTTCCTCCGGATATGGCGGAAGAAATGGACCTTGGTTGATTCCTCCGAGTATGGCGGAAGATTTGAATTTATGGTTGTACTCTCCCGGATATGGCGGAAGATCTTGACTTTGTTGTTGATTCCTCCCGAATATGGCGGAAGAATGTTTGATTTGGGTAGAGATTTGAGGCAATGCTTTGACTCACCTTCGCCTCTCTGATTAGGTTGGAAGATCCTCGTTTTGGTTGAAGAACTCCGATTTCTTGGTGGATGATCTTCAAGTGATGTTGAAGAACGCCGGATTTGATGGAGAATCCTCAAAGATTGAAGAACACTTGAATGCTCCTTGTGCTCCTAGATCCCCTCCTTCTTGGTGCTTGAATGCTTGAATGGAGTGCTTGATGCTTCCTCTCCAATCTTGAATCCTTGTGTACTTCCGCCTTTATGTTAATGCTCTGTGTTTACGTGTTTACGTGTTTCACGTGTCTGCATGTGTTTGCAAATGACCAAAGCCTCTCTCTTTTATATAGTCTTTGGATGAGTGCGCTTGAAGTAATTCGCATTTAATCTTTCTTCACACTCATTTAATGTGTTCACACTCGATTGATTCTCATAATATCCGTATTTAATGCGTCCCGCACTCTCCGATTGGTACTAGCAATTTGTACACAATCTCCATAATTATTATAAATCAATAAAATCTCCTAATTAATTGATTTTAAGAGATTTTTATGATTTATTGATTTTTATATTATCTACCAATATTTAATGTTGGAAATAATATAAAAATACCTATATTTTATGGCATGTGTAGTATGTGATAAATATAATATGTCACATATATATTTCATATATCTACATAGCCATTTAATTATACATAATTAAATCTCTAAATTTATAAGAGATTTTAATTAATCATTTATTTATTTATATCATTTCCTATCATTTTGTATAGGAAATAATATAAAATAAATTTAATTTCGAACAAAATGCAAAGATCGTGACATATATATTATATCACACAAAATATTTATATCTACAAATGCCCCTCGAAATTGTTGTTGTTCGGTGAAATTTTGCAGTAGCAATGATTTGTAGTCTCACTTTATAACCCGTTTTTTTTTTTTCTTCTTTTTTTCTTTCTTTTTTATTTTTTTTTCAATAATAGGGCAGCACACTTTTTCCATTATATTTTCTCCTTTTTTTTTTTTTTTTTTTTTTCTTCACGTGGACAAACCAAAAGAAAAGGAAACCAACCTTTTCTTTTTAAGTCGGCTGCGCCTTTTTCCTTTTTTTTTTTTTTTTTTTTTTTTTTTTTGGTTAAACCAATCACGATTGAAGCAAATTTTGTCTATTCACTAAGAAGAGATTTGATTCTTTTCATCTTCTCCTATATAAAAAAACATTCACCTCTCTTTCAACCACACCAATTCTTCTTCAACCCAAAGAGAGTCAAGGAAACTTAGAGTTTCAGGCATTCCTCTTCTTTAGTTGGCTAACTGGCAATGTCGACTGCTGATTGGAAGTCGATTGACTTTCGTCTTTCTCGTCGGCAGTTGACTAAAAGTCTTTTTTTTTTTTTTTTGGTTTAATTATTTTTCCTTGCATTGCGAGGTAACCTGAGGCCGTTTGCGTGGGCGTGAGTGGGATACAAGCAAATGGTTGAGAGCGCGAGTGGGTACTTGCTGTGACACCACCTGCGTTGAAGATCCAGAGATTTCACGGTCGAGGGCGCGAGTGGGTAGTTGGTTGCTCCACCTGCGTAGCACACCCAGCGATCGAGACGCGAGCGGTACTTGTGACACCACCCCTGCGTAATGCATCCAGAGAGATTCACCGGTCGGTCGAGGACGCGAGTGGGGTAGTTGGTTGCTCCACCTGCGTAGCACACCCAGAGCGATCGAGACGCGAGCGGGGTACTTAAGTGACACCACCTGCGTAGCACATCCGAGACACGAGGTTCAAGACGCGAGTGGGGTAGTTAGTGACACCACCCTGCGTAACAGATCCAGTCATCCAGCTAGTCAAGGACGCGAGTGAGGTACTTTGTGACACCACCCTGCGTTGAAGATCCAGACATTCAGATGGCAATATTCGAGGAGATTACGCGAGACGGAGAGAGATATCTCGTTGTGCTTCATCATGCTCATGCCGCTATAGAGACTGGGATCAAGCTCCGGATATGTCCTTCTATCGCGTTTGATGTTCCGCCCCCACGATATCACAAAGATCACCGCTTTCCGAGCATAGACTTTCACGGGTGAATCACCCACAAGTTGATTTCTTCTATACACACTCAGGCCCTCGCCAACACACCTTTGTGACTCTTGGCGACGATCATTAATGGGGAGGTACGGTGGGGTCCTCAACATACGACACAAGGAGCATTTGGATATGTTGAGCGTTACTCGGGAGTGGCTTGAGGATGTTCTTTCCCGCAGATGGTGGGCGCTTAAGAAGAGTCTCATGTTTGACGCTTTATATGCATCCTTGTTCACCCACACTCGGAATAAGAACGTTGTTCGTGCCTTCTGCGAAAGCTTGGTGCCCGGAGACCAACACTTTGCATACGATGCTTTGAAAGTGTCCATCTCATTGATGGACTTGTGGAAGATGGTGGCCTCCCTATCGGCTGGAGGTTGTTATGAGAGAGATCATCCCAAGCTTACGAGAGCTAACAAGACCCAATGCTCGTCCTTTGAGGACTCTCCCAAGAGTTGTCAATACTTGTTTGCGCTTTTCTCCGTTGCTTGGGTGGCGAGTATGACATCTACAACCCCAACTTCCCGTTGTTGCATGGATTAATTTACGGTGTCGCTTTGCTTTTGAAGCATCCCAAGCCTACTACGACGTCGGCAAAAAGGAGTGAACGGCCAAGTAAGACATATAATCCAGGATGGAGTCATTCCGGACAAGCCACGACCAAGGTCACCCCAAGATGAAACTCCCTTTCGAGCTTGGGTAGGCGAGAGATAAAAAGACGAGACCTATTTGGCGGCTCTTGTTGCATGTTGGCTATGTTTGTTTGTCCTTCCGACCAAAGGCTCCTTCATCGGACCTTCCACATTCAAAATGGCGAGCCTGATTGCTTCGGAATGAGGTTATCCTCCTTGCCCCCCGTCTTTGGTTAATGTATCTGAGAGGTTTAAGCGAGATTGTTCATTCACCGACCCCAGGCGCGAGCGCGATGCTTTCCTTCCATGGCATTATGTGTTCGGATGGATGGCCCGATATTTTGACACTCACCATAGAGTGTCGTCTCGTTTGGATGGTCCTTTTATGACCCGTTACTCGGAGAAGGAGGATCGAAGGCTTTTGATGACTATCTTTGCTGGGAGCTCATCCATGAGAGGTCGTGACATTGATTGGAGCGCGACGGCCGCTAGCGGAGCCGCACGGAGATCAAAGAGAATGATGGGAAACTATATCTCCGAGAGAAGACATTTTTCTTGCTGCCCGCTTCGAGCTTTATGGTGTTGCATCGGATGGTGCGTGTTGGGTCGAGCCATACGATCCTTGTAGGTTTGCACGTCAATTTGGGTTTTACTGACCATTCCAAAGGAACTTGCGGCCGACCTTCGATCCACCCACATACAATCGGCTAGCATTCTCAGGAGAAAATTCATCGATCTTCGAGTTGTTCCAAGCTAGCATTTCCATCCTGCCTGCGAAACGAATGACCATGTTTCTTCCGATTTTCGGCGTGGTGGCTGAAAGTGCATGGTACATATTTGATTGATGGAAGGGCTTCGTTCTTGGAGACGACGGCAAGAAAGAAGAGAGCCGTTCCTCAAGCTAAAGAAAATCCAACCAAGCCTTCTCGTCTCTTTGAAAGCATCTCCCATGCGGCTCCCCGTCTTGCCTCCAAGGTGGTTACAAAAGTCGAGAGCGTGTACTACATCGAGAGATAAAAGGCGTCATGACATCGCCTTGGGCACTAGCGGGAGTTCTTCACATAGTGATAGAACTGAAAGCGCCCGAGAAGAAGGGACCAACCAGAAAAGTCTCAACGATGGTAATCCCTTCTTGAAGCTCATTCGTTTCATTATTATTACCTCTATTTTACTTTGTATCCTCGTTTTGCGGGTTGGTCAACCCGGATGCTCACCGGATGATGGAGCAGAGCGCGGCGAGAATTCTACCAATGGTCCTGCTTTGCTTTGCGCCTTGGCACTTCGGGAGACTAGGAAGAATCCTTACTTTCTGTGGACGGATGGAGAAAATGAAGTCTCGCCGCCACTCCTCTACCCTTCAAGGGACTTACGTCCGGGAACTTGACAATAGTGTGAGAACGTCGTGCTATGACTCCATCATCGAACCACACTCTTGCTAAGGTTACATCGAGCAAAGAGCCTCTTAAAGGTGCACGGCCGGCGACACTGCTGCTCATCCGCATCTATTGCCCGTGGAAGTTTGAATTTAACTCCGGACGTATCATCGATGATTGCTATCAACATCCGACCAACATGCTCTGGACTAGACTCCAAAACCAAGATCTCCAATTGTCTTCTAGAGGAATTGGCCTCAAAAAGGACGATGTTTACAAGATATTTGACGAGATGAAACGCCATAGTAGGACGGACATTTCTGGTTTGGAAACTCTCTTAGGTGCCTTCTTTGAAAACGACGCGCATCACAAAGGCAAAATGAAGGACATTGCGGGGAGGCTCACCGTATCTTTGTATGAATCAAAGCATTCTATCCTTTCAAAACAACTTGATGAATTTAAGGCATCCGAGGCAAATCATCTGAAAGGGATCGAATCATCGAAGTCAAGTCTCGCAGAGCTCGTGTCCGTAAGGAAGAATTTGGAGAAGAAAGTTGAGGCATTGAAGAAGAAGAAGGCTCAAGTGTCCTCGTTACTTGCGAGCCGTGAAGAGGAGTGGAAAAGTATGACAATTCGTGCATCCGAATTGCACAATGGCCTAAATGAGCTCGAGAGTGCACCTCGGTTGCAACCTGGGAACATGAAGCTTTAGAGAAGATGACAGAGTCGCTTGAGCTTGCCCGCCAAGAGTTGTTGGACTATAATCTTGTTTAGTTAATTAGTTGTTCCTTCCTCGAAAACATTTCTTTTCTTCCGTTCTT